>JAOXJM010000019.1:77393636-77404897 GCA_026413425.1 Tringa solitaria
TTGGAGGGGGCTTGGAGCAACCTGGTCTGGTGGGAGGTGTCCCTGCCAAGGGCAGGGGATTGGAACAAGATAGTCTTTAAAGTCCTTTCCAACTCTAACCATTCTATGATTCTACGACTGTATTATACAAGTTGTGAATTTGTGTAAGGTGGCCAGAAAATTGAAGTGGAAGCATAGGAAACAAGTAAGTAGTTAGAGGAAATGGACTTTAAAGATGACTTTAAAGTTCTGACAGCTCTGCAGGGGTGTGTAACCACAGCTTTCTGCCACTTATTCTGAGCAGTAACCCTAGGCCGTGCCTTCAAAATGATGACTGCGATGAGGACTGGACTGGCAGCTGAATAAACGTAACCACTGCTCTGCTTTTATTACATGTGGTGAGAGCAGCAGGTTCTCCTGGCTATGGAGTGGCTGGTATAAAGTGCGCCAGCAGTAAGAGTCTTTCCCACACTTGCCCAGGTCAGAGAATGAAGTAAGGAACAGGTGGTGTGGCCTGGAAAAATAAGGAAACGAGGAGGAGATAAAATCTGAACTTTTCCCTAGACCTGAAAAGCGTCCCTCAAGGCTACGAGTGAAATTTGGCAACTTCAGCATCAGCAGAAGCCAAGAGTGAGATGACTGCGAAGATTCTCCTTTCAGTACTGGGGATGACTCTTCAAATCGGGGTTGAAGGATGCTGGCAGGGTTACATGTGTGAGCTTGTGGTAGTGCTTTCTGCACGGCTTGTGTTTTCTGGGCGAACAGAAGATTTCAGTTTCCAAGGCTGGCAGCCAGCACCTCACAGCAGCAGTGAATGAGTGTGAAAACAAAGATGCACTGTGCTGCGGATGGGCTTGTACTGTTCCATAAATTGTAGCATAAGTCAGTAGGAAAATGGAGCATGTAAGAACTTTAGTGAAACTGTAGACATAGGAATATGTTCATAAGCATTCTATTTATTGCAATTAGTGATAGCATGGGTAAAATAATAAAGTTAATTAGTTTTAACAAGGATGTATTATTTACAACTCAGTGGTGTTGTTAAGGCAGTTTACATTTTAAACGAGCTGTGATTGCATCCATAACTATAACAGGGACTTTCAAAGCCATTAAAAATAGTATTTTCCTTCCTTGCTCTATGGCCTTCGTCCATAGGCCATAAGGATTAAAAATAACTCTGAATTCTGTCCATGAATTGGAGGCCAATGTATATCATAAAAAAATATGCTTGCAAGGAAGACAGATGCGTAATAAAGGAGCAAGACAATCCTTTACCTGCTGAAGCTTCTTCATATTTTCTTTTTTTAGGAGCAGCTTCAGGCTGAATGCCTGCCCAAATCTGAATAGGCCTGAATTGAGACCAAACATAAATTAAATAAAGCCAGATGCCTATAGTGAAATCTGTATGAGAGAGAAAAGGCCTTGGTCTTCTTAATGACTGTAGGTGGAACAGGCTATGGGAATTGTGTGTATGCTTTGTGAAAGCATAGAGACGTACTAGGGGTGTTCATTCTACCTGGTAAGCACAAGTAGAAATCAGTTTTATTGTTGGGTTTTTTTCCTTCTGCACAAGGAATTATCCCACTGGCAGTTGTTGCCCCCCCAGTAAGGTGCAGAGAGATATAGCTATCACAATTTGGAAATGTGCACAAACGAAGGGCCAGGACCCTCGAGGGCACATGGGTTGAGTTTGTGCTCTTCAGTGAACGGTGCTGAGAGTGAGAATTTGCTGACTTTGGGGTCTGTAAACAGCAATAGAATGATAAATTGACTTCAATTTGTGAAAATTGCAGTCTGAACAGACAACTGTTTAAATAGTCCTTATGCTCAAATTTTGTTTGAGTCTTGACTCATACAATTTCAGATGCCGGAACAGATTCATGTACATGTGTTATGACCTAAATCTCATTTATTATATATAATAAAGCAATGTAACATGGGGATTTTTATAGTTCTAGTGATTTCTGCGATGCAATACAAGTTTCCAGAGGCTGAAATTCTGTCCTGAGTAAATTTAAAAAATAGATTTTTTAAAAAATTGAAAATACAAATCCTAAGTTTGACTTTTTCATTGTGAAATGCCTGGTAGCTTTTTAACATTTTTGTGTTTAAGAGATTACTTCATGACAAAAAGTTAGCAAATCATAGAAGGCGTGTTTAAAGCGCTGGATACTGTCTGTGGTCCTTAATTCAGGGCTCAGGTAATGTTTATCTGTTGAGGGTTGCTGTGTGCACAGAAATACTAATATATTGTTGAGTGGAGCTGGAATTTTCTCCTAACTTGGTGATTTCCTGTGGTTAGTGTCTATTTCAAAACTATACTTATGTTTCTTAAGTAATTTTTCTGTTAAGTGATACATGTGATGCTATATGAATTCACTCTTTCAGTGTAAAACATTGGTTTTTTCTTCAAGGGTTTCAACAGACTTTGTTTTTGTGGGGAAAAAGTGGTTTGAAAATAGTAGTAGAATGTTTAAATGAGTGCCTCTGGACACCTATTGCTACGTTTTATTACTTTTCAAAATAATAAGACCATGTATCTCCTGCTATGAGTAACAAAAATTAAAATAGCCTCCAAAATCAAAGAATTAATGGATTAAACCTGGAGAGAAGGTGTTCCCCCTGATGAGAAGCACTGTGGAATTTATAATGTGGAAAATCCTACTTTAATACTGTTCTTTAAAGCTAGGTCCTGCCACTAATTAAATCAGCAGATAATCCTGAAAAAATTGAAGAAGCGGGGAACACTGACTACAAGTCTAGGAAGCAAATTGAGTAACATTCCACAGGAAATCTGAACGCACCTTTTCTGAGATACCCTTGTAGAGAAGAAAGGGGTTTGGAAAAGCGTGTTTTTAATAGTAACAGCAATACGGATTCACAGTTACAATTCAGTTTCCCAGGTGCCTTTCAAAACATTCTGCAGAATTCTGATTCTTGGCCTAAGGCTAGCAAATTCAACCACATTGTATATCTTAATAATTATTATTCTATTTGCAGTGTTATTTAGTTCATAATAACATTGAAATTGCCATATTACTTTAAACTCAGTCAAAAATCTTCTTTCTGCATTTTACAGTACTACGTTTTTAAAAAGTGCAAGAAACATTTTGAATTTTCTGTTAGTTGTCCTAATTAATCTGTAGTTCTTGCTAAATAACAATTTCTTTCTTTTTAAAGAAAGAACTTCCCTGATGACCAGTCATTCGGCATGAGATCTGTCATATGGGAAGTGTTTTTTTTCATCTGTTTCATCACAGAAAACACAAGCAGCTCGTGATTGCGTTTCTACATTAACACCATGAACATTTCCAGGGCTTATCCTCTGTGATAAAATGAAACTTCATGTCCACATATAGCCATTTTACAGAAAAAAGTTACGCTGAAGAGACAAAAAAAGGCAAGTGGCTTCCTCAATAAGGAGAGGAGTCTCCTTACTCCTGGTCAAGTGCTGCCTCTAGTAGCTGGAGCTCCTTGCTATGGCTAAGCTACGGTGTACAAGGAGCTGTTTTAACTTTTATCTCTACTTCTAAATGTCCTTGCCAGGGCAAACTGTGAGTTTTGGAAGTTCCAAATAGCTATTTTTGTTCCATTTCCAGACTGCTGTTACAGGAGTGCCTAAAGAGGTGGTTTCACATACCACAAAGAGTGAAGCAGGACTAGACTGATCCTGTGCACTCTGTGCCAGTTGAGAGGTCTCTGTGATGAAAACACTGTTCATGAACACTGCTGTCTTCTTGGGTGTTGTCAGGGCATGTAGGAAGAGCTGAAGGCTGGTGGCCTGCGGGCAACGTGGTGGTGTAGAGCCCGGAGTACAGCCTGATAATGTGGCTGGTTGGTCAGAGGCCCATCCCACCACCTCCAGCGAGGTGAGAGACCAGGCTGGAGCAGGTAACTGGGGTCAACCAGGAGCCCAGGCCATCAGCCGAGGTCATGGCAATGGGGCAGATCAAACCAGGAACCCACGTTGGGTTTAGACTGAGTGATGGTCACCATGATCAGGCACAGCCCAGCGGTCGCCAGGCAGGTCCACAGCAAGGAGACACATCCAAGATTGAGCCAGGAAGTCACCTGCTGGGTCCTGGCCCAGGGTTGTGAGGAGAATTTATGTATGAGTACTTCACAGTGTAGACATGAGGGATCCCATGGTGTACACCGCTCATTGCTCATGTAAGAGCAGCTCAGAGTTGGAAGCCCAAGCCTAGGTGCTTCTATTCCATTTTTGCATAAGCTGCATTATGCCCTTTTGGAATAGCAACCAACATTTACTGTGTCAGAGCAGTGATAGCAATCTGGCCAGTCATGCAGAGACAACATGGTCAGATCAATCAGTCAACTGATCCTGGTGCTGAAAATGGGACTTGGATGGAGAAACCTCCTGAACAATGGTTTCCTTTAGTGGTGGGTGGGCTGGATCTGACTAGTTGCTTTCTGACCTGCAAGTTCTCTAGATTCCAATATGACTTAGAAGTCAGGTTGGAACTGTCTAGAGTTTATTACTCTATACATAACTGTCTAGAAGTAATAAAGTATTGTCAGTCTTCTCAGCCATTTCAAAAAACACCTGGAGATGCTGAAGATACACACCTGGTGGTACCTCGTGATTGTTTCATTTCTGCTGCCCTCTGGATTTCTGCAGTGCTGCCATTCCACATTACAAAATAATATTAGATTCTCACACTACCCCTCAGTTCATCTTAACAGGGCTTTTTGTCTGAGCTGTGTTTGGACTCATGTGGTGTAACTTCATGAAGCTGAAAGAGATTTTATTCCTGGCATGCCCTTTCACTTTCTGATGAATTATTATGTCTTAACTACTTAAGCTTGTACATACATATCAAAAACTCCGCTTGATGTAGTGGTTCATATGTATTCTCTGTTGTAAATTTATATTACCAACAGCTTAGCAATATAATTAAATTTAAGCATTACCAACTCTGGAATTTTCTCCTTGATCTTTTCATTGTATTAATACTTTGATGGTATTGGAACACTTTTGCATATGTTTCTGAAGGAGGGAAGAATGTCTCAATATTACGGTATGTAAAAATCTAGCCTCACTGGAAATCAGTGAGAAATTTCTCTTAACTTTCAGATCTCCAATTTGAAAGAATGTATCTGCAAGTGTATTTGCTTTATTTTCTCAAACTTTTGAGTTCTTTTTGAGATTAGTGAAGTCAGAATTTCCCTTTGTAAATTCTGTGGTAGTCTGAGGTATAGGTTTTACATTTAATAAATATTTATCTTAGATTAAAAAGGTCAAAAATGCATGCTTGCCATGGCAGAATAATACTGCCCTTTCATCTTACTTCATGTGATCGTTTTGTTATAAGTGCTTGGCCAAGTTGGAACCAATTAAGAGATTAGCAAATGCTCTTTTCTTTTTTTTTTTTAACTTTTTTTGTTACATTTTTATATTGGTGTTTTACTTTGATAATCTGGTTAAACTGAAAAATTGACAAAAATAAAGTTTGATGTGATTTTGTGCCAAAATAGTTTTTAATATGTACTCATTATAACTCCCACCGCGCATGTCTTTTCTTATCATTACTTTGGCAGATTGATGAAATATATAATGGAAGCATGTAGATTTATTTTCTTTTTTTCAAATGAAAGGCTGTTTATAAATGTGGGCAGCTGGTGCAGCCGTGAGCAGGCACAGAGGCTGGCAGCCAACTGAGCCCTTGGAGGAAGGGCTGGTAGGGTACACCATGGATGGGTCTTGACGTGCTGAGTTGGCCATGGGGTCATTCTGCCAGGTGGGAACTGCCCACTTGCTATCGTTTGTCAACAGAAAAATGCCAAGCAAGTAAGGGTTCCCATAATGTGAACATTTTAAGTGTTTGGAAAGGAAAAAGGAAGTTTTGCATTTTGGTTTGGTTTGGGTTTTTTGTTTAATTTTTATTCTTTTCTAAGATTAGTACTATTGAAATCTAGCAAGTGGCACTTTCATTCCTTTCTCCATCCCTTTTCTTTTTATCTTTCTGTGTTGACAGGGTAGAGACAGAAAGGTTTGTCGTGTACTTCGGGTAAGTGCAGTGAACTGTGGTTTTGTCCTCAGTGAATCAGTGCTTTGTTTTGCAAGTGATTGGTTTGGACAAAATCTGTCTTTATCATTTCTTCTCCTCTCAGGAATCACATCTTCTGCATCTCTCCAAGACAAAGCATGCATGCCCTTTGGTGTTTCATTTGGTGGCATGGGGTTCTGGCTTGAAGGCATTTCTTTATTTCAGATCTATGAATGATGAAAGTTACGCATGCATGGCTCAGTGTTTGATGTTTGAGCATTTGATGCAATAATGGATTAGTTGTTTTAAACTGCCAGGAATATGATTTGCCCAAACTCAATGATTGAACTGACTAGAATTAGAGAGCAGACGTTTTCTGTGGTCAAAGATGAGTGGTTATATTGTTTTTGAATAACCTACATTCAGCTTACGTTAACACAATTTGTTGTCTGCTGACATATTTTTTTTAAATGTGCAACAAATATGACATGCTACCCTTTTAAATAGATGTTTTCTGGTTTGCATCTTATATCCTCCCTGTACACTGACTTTGCTTTATTTTTCTTTGTGTGTGGGCATTCCAGTTATTTTTGGATTCTTTATGGAAACAGTTCTGGAACTGATTACAAATATTGGCTATAATAGATCACATTTCTTTCTACATGAAATACTGTTTCGTGAAGTCTGGGTTGTAGTACAGTGAAACCTTAAAAATATTTGCAATATACGTAATGCTTACAATTGAGCAACCTGATCTAGTGAGAGGTGTCCCTGCCAATGGCAGGGAGGGTGAAACTGGATGGTCTTTAAGGTCCTTTCCCAGCCAAACTATTCTGTGTTGGACCAAGTGCTCATTGGCATTTTCTTCTGGAAACATTGAATATGCAGAAGAATTTAAATACATAAACCACCATGCAATAAATCATATCCAAACCGTCGATCTGAAGGTGCATTCTTCATTCACCCTTCATTAGGAGTTTTTCTGGAATTTTTAATTGTAATGAACTTAAAACAGCGTCATTGAAATGTGGTCATACCACATCTGAGGAAATGAATGCAAGAAGTGTGCCGGGTTTCCTTCTGCAGCCAGATACAGCCCATCCCTGTCCATGAGCGAGACCAAGATGTTGTAGCAGTAGCCCAAAAAAAAGTGTGTTTGATCCCGCCTTCACCATTCACCATATGCTTTTAGGCAGTGGGTTTGTGAGAAAAGGAAGAGAAAGGGAATGAGTCCAAGCTACTGAGAATAGCTCCAACAGTTACTAGAGCCAGACTGGGATCCTACAGGGAGTGTAATTTTTATTTGTTAAGTGATTTTTGGATTATCCTTAATGTTTCGATCCAAATACAAAGTAATACGGAATGCATCTCTACCCTTGCACTGCACAGTTCTGTTTCTTTTCCTGTGTGTTGTGTGCATGTGTGAGTAAAATAAACCCAGAATCACCCACTATAAAATCTAATCTGAAAACAGAGTTACTTCAGAAGCAAAGTTTTTCTTACAAAGAGATAAAATGAACTGATGTGTCTTTCTTAATTTATTTTATTCTTAGCAGGTAATTAATTGTTTTCCGAATTTATTCATAAAAATTCATCAGTATTCTGATGTCCCTCACACAGGTGTGGATGTACTTGCCAAACAGAACTGTGACTCAAAAAAGCCTCTTGCCTTCCTTTCTCAGGGTCAGTGTGGAAAATCAGATACTGAAATACGGGTTTACTACTCGTGAAATTATTATTTTGGAAAACGATGATCCTGGAGGAGTCTTTGAATTTTCCCCCTCTTCCAGAGGTCCCTACAGTATCAAGGTAGCTGTCTGAGTAATTTCTCAGCCATTATGGACAGCTTAGGTTAAGCAGAGTGCTAGAAAACGGCTGGATTTTCCTTTTACAGGAAGGAGAGTCTGTCGAACTGCAGATTGTCCGCAGCCGAGGAAGCCTCGTCAGGCAGTTTCTACGCTACACTGTGGAACCAAGAGACAATAACGAGTTTTATGGAAGCACAGGAATTCTGGAGTTTAAGCCTGGTGAGAGAGAGATCATACTTACTCTTCTGACAAGGATGGATGGGATTCCAGAGGTAAAAATTAATATTCTTCTTCAAATTATCTTCTCAGGCATATTAGTCAGTCACTCATTAAAATATAGGCAAATAAATAGGAACAGAACAAGCGTGTAATGGCTTTTCTCCAGAAAAGGCCATCCCAACCTCCAAACAAGGGATGCCTGGAATAGTAGGTGGTGTCTTTAATAGTCCTCTGTGGATTATTTTTTCTGTGAATTGAAACAGTTCTGCTTTTATCCATATAAGTTTTTAGCATCCATGGCATTCTGTAGTATAAACTGCCCTTGTTTAACTGGACTCTGTGTGAAGAACCCTTCCTTTTTGTTTCTTTTCCAGTAATCATCTGCCAGTTTCACTCAGTGCTCCCCAGTATAGAGTAATACTTGCTGTATAGATACATAGATGCAAAACTTGTTTTAATGTTCCTCAAAGCATTAGCCATGAGCTTTCATCAAGACATATGTGAAATACAAAGTTCCATTAGATTTATAAAGGAGGCTGATACATTCTTTTTAAATTAGTGTGCTGCCAATGGTTTTACTGCTTTCCCTCTTATAAAGCCAGAAACGTTAATAAATCTTACAGAAAAGAAAACTTACCTTTGAGGGAGCATTACAAATATATTTGTACTAGTGAATTGTTGTGATTAATTAATATGGTGGTAAGTCGTTACCAATAATAAGGCTAGATTTTTGCAGGAAATGGTCCCATAAGATGTAGAAATTTCTGATTATTTCTTTGTTCTGATGGCTATGTACAAACACGTTGCACATGCAGAAAATTTGTGTGATTTCCTGTTGTTTAAGTTTTTATCTTTCTGCCTGGCTAAAGACTGTGGATATTTGCTCGCGGGGTTTTTTTGGATGTGCATAATGAATATGCATTTTTATTCTGACCGAGTTTCCCTCTTCTAGCTGGATGAGATATATTCTGTAGTACTCAGCGGCTACAGTGAAATGCCAGGCAAGTTGGGGAATGCCACAAGGGTCAATATAACCATTTTGAAGAACGATGATCCACATGGCGTCATTCAGTTTCTCCCTGATGAACTACCAGTAACAATAAAGGAAAGTAAAGGAGAAGTCATCTACGCTGGTAATTCTTTTTTTTTAATAAAGCTACTGCTTTATCTGCTGCCTGCCCCTGTAAGGCTTCTTCTCCCATTTCACCCCTCTAGGACAATGTCTGAGTCGAGTTTCCACTTGGGAGTTTCCAGAGTACTACAGTGCCAGCGCTACGAGCGGTGGAGGAGGATGGGCCAGGAAAAAAAATCCAGCCAAAAAATTGCTAGAGAATATGAGCAAGTTTGAAGTGCTTTAATGGCCTATCTCTGTGCTTCCTTCCATGTAGTGCTTTCACATATCAGTTTTCCAAGAAGTGAATTTGCTCATTATTTTCCTTTCCTGCTGGCCTTTTTCTTTTTTATTTGTGTTATTCTGAAGATGCACAGTGACGGTTTATGTTTGTAATTTTTAGCTGCTTACAGAGTTGTAAGAGACCAAGGAAACTATGGCAACGTTAGTGTGTCTTGGGCTGTTGATCCAGCGTGTACCAATGACATCTATCCAGAGCAAGGGACTATTTTCTTTGATAATCTGGAGTTTTCCAAAAATATCACCATTTACTCACTACCAGATGAGGTAAACATTTCTAGAGTGTTTTTGAGTGAGTGTATGGGTCAAAGAGTAAGTGCTAAAGCATTTCAATTTAAGGAGAAAGAAGGAATGTCTGTTTTTTAAGAGCCTGATAAGTATTTGTAGGAAAAATCAAAGTGCTTGGGTAAAACTGAGATTACTTCAGCAAATCATAAAAAAAATTTGAGGAGCTATGCATACCTATAAACAAAAGAAGTTAGAAGTTGAGAGTAGCTGAATGTTGTTAAATTATAGAAAACTTCATTTGAATAAACCCCTTTTTTTGATAGCAGGAATCCTAATTTTTATTTTTAATGCTGATATATTTGAAGAATAAAGAATGGGAATAATTAATAATAAATAAATAAAGCTGTAAAAATAAACTACATATGTCAGAAGCAGGAAGCTGCAAGATAACTTTTGGGTCACCTGCACAACAGCAAAGATGAGGGGACTGATATACAGGGATTTTAGACTGATGATGATTTCCGTGTAACTGTATGAACTGTCATTTGTCATCCCTCTTGACACACTTAGGGATCAATAAATAAAAAGCAACACTCAGAAATCTCTGATTTGTTAACTCCCTCAGCTGTTGGTTTTAATTTCTTCTTTTTTTTTTGTATGCAAGAAATTAATTTCATTAATACTTTCTCTTTCAGATACCTGAGGAGATGGAAGTATTTATCATCAGCTTATTCAATGCAACTGGTGGAGCCAGGCTGGGCAACGTAACCAGTGTAATTTTACAAATTGCAAGGAATGATGATCCCATCTATTTTGCAGGTTAGATATTACTGTTTTTAAATGCAGAATACAGGTACTAAACCAAACAGACCAGATCATTGAGGAATCCTAATCCCCATGGAGCTAGTATAAAACATTCGTATTTTTGTTGTGTTGAATTTGTATTGTTTCCTTCAGAACTTTCCCTTATTTTATTTCATTACTCCCTCAGCTGATGGTGAGGTGGGTAAGTACAACCATATTCTCTCGTACTTGTGTTTCCGTGCCTTTACCACGAATGCCTTCTCTTTCACTGAGGAAGGAGAAGGATCCTTTTGGGGAGAATTAAGAAAATAGGCTACGTGCAAGGAGCTCGGGCTTGAACTCGGGTAGATTTGTTGCTTGTGTATTTCCAGAACCTCTGACAGTGAGCGTTACAGAAGGAAGTGTTGCCAACTTTACAGTCGTAAGGAACGGATCTGCTGATGCTGCTGTTGCTGTCCAGTATATTACTGTTAATGGGGATGCGACAGCTGAAGAAGGAGACTTTGTTCCCAGTGGACACAGCAGCGTCATTTTCTTTGATGTTGGAGAAAGAGAGCAGAACTTATCCGTGTACACTAATGACGACGATACCCCTGAAACTGATGAAGCATTTTATATCTTCCTTTTGAATTCTACAGGTAAAAGTAATGGTTTCATGTATTTTTAGTAACTCTCCTTTTTTTTTTTCCTCCAATTTTTTACCAGCTTGGTCTTATCATAAAGCAATATGTAAATGCCAAATATTATATGAATCAGACTAGTTTCAATATTTCCATACAGAGTCTGTTTAGAAAAAAAAAAAAA
>JAOXJM010000019.1:77404997-77432037 GCA_026413425.1 Tringa solitaria
ATCCAACCTGTCCAGATCCCTCTGTAGAGCCTTCCGACCCTCAAGCAGATCAACATTCCCACCTAGTTTGGTGTCATCTGCAAACTTACTGAGGGTGCAAATGTATTACATATTTCAAATGTAAATGCTCCAAATTAAACAGGGTTTTGAATTGACTACTGAAACACAAGGCTAAATAATGCTAGTACTGCAACAGTCTTAGGGAAAGAGGGTTTCTTTTACATTTTTTGTCAGGCTGCAGTGTGTAGTACACAACTAATTGATTTTTGTTAAAACAAACAGAATTGCCTTATTCTAGGACAATAGAATGTAAGAATGTAATTACTAGAATGTAAATTGGGCTCTATTTTCTTTTTGTAGTACTACAATGTATGCATACATTTTTTTTCATTCTGATGTTATAGTTTTATAAGCTTAATCTACAAATAAATGTGTGTTAGAAATTACTCAATGTACCACCAGTAAAGAATGGGTTTATTATCTTAGAAAAAACGTTGCCTTTTTTTTTTTTTAAAAAAAAAAGTTATCATTTAGCAGGAAATGATACAAATTTAATAAGCACATTCATGTTCTTGAAATAGACGTCTTCTGGATTAAACCATTACTGCTGTGTAATACTGATAAGAAAATATAATTTAAATGTGAGAAATAGGTAAATTTCCTACCTGCTTAATAAAGATCTTCTCCACCCTATCCCTGCCCAAACTTAAGGTATAGTGGGAGACTTATCTACCATTGTGTTAACAAATTCTAGTGATTTGCTGTCCTTCAGGTTTTATTATTCTCTTGTAGAGAAGTAATAACAGGCTGTGGACGCACTGCACATCTTTGCAGTGGAAACCAAAACTGAATTGTATAAGCCATCAAAACAACGTCTGAGACTTGGGGGGCTGTAATTCACAAAGCAAAGGAAAACCATCATAATTAACTATACCTGCACATTAGATTTCTGTGGTAGGTTCACAAAGTGAAATATCTACCAGGGATTCAAGTCAGGATTACGAAGCATAAAATTAGATTTCTTCATTTAGACGCACTCAGTTAAGTGTCTTAGCCCCCATTTGAGTCGATAACGATCTGATTTACAGTCAGTGTGACTGGGAGTGCTTCAGGTCACACCAAAGTGGACACCCTGTGGCTGGTCTGTGAATTGCTCATTGGGACAAGGCTTCATTGGTCTCGGGCTGCGTCTCCCCTAGACGTTGATAGCAGGTAGAGAATTATAGGAGAATTTTTAGCAATTATTTGAGCATAAGGTAGTTTATGTGTTTCCTGGGGTCACCAGGCTTTCATTCTGTTACCCAGGTCTCTTACAGAACATCAGCCTTACAGAAAGGATCAGACAAAGCCATTCTTCTCCCTCCTTAATTTTTCTCTTCAGCGATCTTTTTCTACTTTACTAATTTTCTTCAGAATTTGTCTTGCCACTCTGCTGGGACATATGATGGCTTTTCTCCTGGCACACTGGTCCTGCAAGAATAGGTAGCTGCAGGCTCCCTTTGCCTCTAAAAGGAGGGTCATGTCACCATGCAGCCTGTCCAAAATCATTAAGAACACAGAATACTTCTCTATGCATTCCTGAAAGAAAAAAATTAAAAAAAATAATAAAAATAATATTTTTTTTCTATGATCTGTTGCACAAATTGGCCATGATTATTACATCCCATTTGAAAATTATTTTGGACTGTTGCCCCTCAGAGAAAATACAGATAGAGGTATATGAGTTTAAAGCAGTAAAGACATAGTGTAATTTGGAACAAAACCTAATGCTCTTAAATAAGATGAAAAATATGATAAGGGTGGAAAGATAATTTACATCCATGGATACAGGAAGGGTGTTAGAATGTCTCTATAATGCTAATATACACACAGAAATCCTACCAGCTTCCCTTCTGCTTCACAGGTATCTTTTATTTTTGCCTTTCAGATAGGCTGTGGTATGGGTATGAATAAAATCTTCAACATTGTTCTTAGCTTCTATTTAGCTTTAGTGCAATACTTCTATTCTAGGTTTAAAGGAAAGCTGGGATCTCTGAATACATATCTTTTTCTTTTGGCTTCACCAACTGATCAAGCATGAAATAATACCTCTCATGCAATCCTTTCTGCTCAGAATCACATCTTCTATGGTCAGGTCACATACGTTTTTTCCTGGAAATCTTAAGTCTTGCTCTCTGTGTGAGATGCTACTTAAGTATTTTTAGTCTGATTTGCCTGTTACTGAATATCTCCAATATTGGTCCTCACTGGTTGTTCTATTATTGTTCATTTCTTTGTTTGCATAAAAGGAGTTGGTATGAGGAGACACCTTCAGTTTTAGAGTTACCTCCGTTTCTGATTCCAGTTTTGTTAAAATTAATTGCCCTCTTTTTAGGGGATACTGTTATCTTTAAAGCTGGAGTGGCCACAGTTATTATTGAAGCAAATGATGATCCTAATGGAATTTTCTCCTTGGAACCTTTAGAGAAGTCAGTGGAAGAAGGCAAAAGTAATGATTTTTTGTAAGTAAATTTAATTAATACTTTTGCACTTTTTTTGAACTGATGTATGTGGTACTTTACAGATAGTACTTTGATCTAATCTCCTACAAATTTGCGTTGATAAAAACGGATTAGAGAAAAATAGCTTTACCAAATTTTGGATTAAAGTATTTGTAAACATATTGAAGACATCAACTGTTAAATTTTCAAGTAGACTGTGCATATTAAAGCGTGTACAGAAATGATTGTTAAAATATAAATAAATAAGAGAACAACATTGTTCTTTTGTTATATTCTCAGTGGATTTTACATACAGAAGAATTTAGATGATTGAGCAGAATATAACCTGGACTGTATATTATTTTTCACACTAAGAAAGATTAGTCTAATAGTCTTTTGCCTTGCTAATGAATGCTCATTCATACCTGCCAGGATGTTTACTTTTTCTGTGTCACTGAACAGGATTTTGAGGTATAGAGGACACTTTGGCAATGTTTCGTTGACCTGGCAGCTCTTTGATAATGACTCTGCGCTGAGGCCAGGAGAAGAGTTCTATGAAACTTACGGGTCTGTGTGCTTCATGGATGGTGAAGGATCAAAGCCAATAACACTCCGTGCCATTTCAGATAGAATTCCTGAATTCAATGAGTTTTACATTCTAAAGTTGGTGAATGCTTCAGGTACTGTCTTCCATATCACCATTCCCTTCATGTCTGGTAGAAAGGAATTTTGTTTAATCAATCAAAAAGAAACTAACCCTGGGAGAAGCTTTGCCTTGAATCATGTCTTGATATCCTATACTTTTCTAGTAAGGTTTTCGTTTTGATTTTTTGTTTAATCTTAGTTTCGGTATATGAATACAGTTCCTGTATTACTGCTATACGCATTTTGATGATCTGACCTTTAAAAAAGGATGCCTCTTGGTGATTTCAGAGGTGTAGTTCTCTGACATCTCTACCATTTCATGTATTTGAAGACAAAACAAAGCTATTAAAGGCTGTGCTTCTCTACCATAATGGAGGTCGGTTGGTTGGTTTGCTTTCTTCTAGAGGACGTAAAATACTTATTATTACCAATTCATATGACTTAAATGACAACTGCTATAGGTCTGCTGTTGAGCAGAGTTCCAGATCTCCTGGACTCATTCCACCTTATTACCATTTACGGTCTTCTGTGCCCAGATACAAGTGAAGATATGTGTTGGCTTTTCCTGTGAGTGAAATCCATAAGTGTGACCAGAAATATAATAACCCTACATATAATGGGTAGATCACTGCACACTTTGAAAGTAGAAGGTCTGTGTTCGTGTCATGATCTTTGTATCATGAATTTTTACTGTGCAGAAATAGATGACTAATGGCAGGACTTTTGCAAGGTATCTCTGATTCTGGTTCAGAGACAAGGGGGCAAATTTTGCCATTCCATATTCGTGTAAATCTTGGAGTAATATGAGAACTGAATTTGGCCCCATGTTAGTCAAATGAATCAAAGGTAACATATCTCACTGACTAATTCAGAAAGTTGGAAGTAATCTTGTTTTAGCTGAAAGAAAAATGTGTCTTGCAGTTGAAAAATAACATACTACATTGTTTTCTGTGAAAATTGTCCCTGTAGTGTTTTATAAACAATATAGTTAGAATATGTTATTACTAAATCAGAGTATTTTCTAAGAGTTCAGGGGCTATTTAAAGAAGATTTAAGCCTTTTTAGAAAGAAATTTTATTAAATTTTAAAGAAACTTTAAGGACTTAGTAACTTTTTTTCAGACTCCTGTTTGAAACCAACCATTAACTTTTGCCATCATTGTACAGGTGGGTCTCCTGGTCCTGGTGGTCAGTTGTCTGAAACAAACCTTGCTGTAACTGTGATGATCCCATTCAACGATGACCCTTTCGGAGTCTTCGTTATAGATCCAGAGAGCCAGGACCGAGAGATAGTGGAAGATGTTCTTTCTGAAGATGATCTTTCCTATATTACGGACTTCACCATCTGGAGACAACAAGGGACCTTCGGTGTTGTCCGTTTAGGTTGGGAAATACTGTCTGGTACTTTCCAGGCTGGACTACCACCAATGGTAGACTTCTTGTTGCTGGGATCTTTTCCAAGTTCCGTCCAATCTCAGCCCCACATGAGGCGCCATCACAGTGGAACAGATGCTTTGTATTTCAGTGGGAAAGAGGATGCATTTGGGATTATTGGTCCGGAATACCCCTACAATGGAAATACTGCACTAACCAATTTTACATTTTCAGCCTGGTTAATTCCTAATGCTGGCACTGATGGTTACATAGTGGAAAAGGACGATGACAATGGGACCTTATATTATGGCGTGAAAATCCAAACAAACGATTCTCATGTTTCTGTAGTGCTTCATTATACGGCATTAGGATCCAATATAACATATATGGCTAAAGCAACAGTCCTGAAATATCTGGATGAAAATACTTGGCTTCACCTTCTGATTACTCTGGATGACAGTATAATTGAATTTTACATGGATGGAATCCCAGTTCTGGGAGGAGTGAAGAGCCTTAAAGGAGAAGCAATTGCTGATGGTGAGCCAATGCCCTGCATTATTATTCTCCATATGTAAAGTTCTACAGTATATAGAAGAATCTAGCTCCTTGGCGGGTGTATGCAAGATACTAACATTATTATATCTGATTATTTAATTGAAAAGAATGGATAGAAAATTCTGAGGATTTTTTCAAAAAGTATCTGGAAAATAGAGCTGGGAGAGTTCCAAAAAAAATCAGAACTGTAACTGAGCAAATGCAATGATTAGAAGATAAATTAATGATTTATAATTATATTTATATATTTTTGCAATTAATAATTACCGTAAGATTTACAGTATTGTAGCTAACAAAGGGCTTTTTTTCCTCTTAGTTTCTGAAATTAAGTGTAATAATGATTTTGTTTCTAGATGTGTATTATATTACAACTAAGCCAATATCCTGTAAGCAATAAAATTTTTCAGGGTGTAGATTTACTTAAGTCTGTATTTACATGCTATATGAAAATTATGCCTCTAAGTTTATTAGTGTTCCAAGGAACATTAGGACATGTACTTAAATTTATCTAACAAACAGGATAGTCCCAGATGTGATTTTAGCCATAAGTAACCATTTTGGGCATTCACTCCGAACAGAGAAGTATCAGAACAATTCCTTCATAAAGTCAGATGTTATGTAGTCACAATACGTTTATATTTACTCTTTCTATTGCAGTTTCCCACTCTTACACCTGCATTTTTTTCTTGGAGATCATCTCCATACTTTTTGCTTTCTTCCTCTCACCTTCCCTGTCACATATTTCTTTGGCAGTGAATGATTATCAAATTATTAAATACAGTCTCCTTTTCTGTAATCAAAGAAGGAGAATTAAAAAATATGTTAAATGCCTATACATCTATATGTATATATGTATGCAAACATAGACTGAGAATAGAGAGGAGACTTCATTAATTGTGCAGTATAGTACTTTACTTCTGCCCGTAAATTTCCAGTGGTTGAAGTCTGAGAAATAAATTTGCCTGCTATAACAGAGCAGTGCCTCTGCAATCAAGAATTTCTATTAGGCTTACAGCACTGTGGCTGAGAAAGGATTTTTTCCCCCCCCTCAGTTTCTAAAACAAAGATGCGTGAAATACAGTAATGACTTTGTTGTTAAAAGGATATATCTGAGTCATTGTAAATTTTCTATATTAGTGGAGATGGCATATGCTCTGTCTGGACATACTACAAGTATAAGGTAAGGATTTGATCTCTCTCTGTTTAATATTGGATGCCACAAGATGGTGACCATGTAGCACCCCAGTTTTTCTCACCATCCTCCACCTTATGCCCTGGGACCATGATCAGTTTCTGTGATTGCTCATCTCTAGAACTGACACTTGGTGTCATGTCATTCAAGAGTACAATTTCTTCTGGAACCAGAAAACAGCTGGAAAGAAGAGCTATCTATGCATTTTAGCACATCAGGAATGAGTATGAGCTACCAGCATAGTATATTTGTGAAAAAGGCAGCTGTGATCCATGATTCGCTGAGTCAAATTATTGTTTGGAGACAGAGAAATATTAATACAGTTGTAAAAACCATTTGGAATTTGGTGTATATTTCTGGAGCCCATATTCCGAGTTTGTTAGGGGAAAAGTGTGTCCAGAAGGGCTAATGCTGATGACAGATCATCGGAATGGACCCACTCGCCTTGCAGAGAGAGACAAAATGGGCTCTGTTTAGCAAAACAAAAGCTGAGAGGGGTTGCAGTTGTCCTCTGCAAAGCTCACTCTCAAGGAAAAAGAGAAGTTTTGAAGTCTCGTAAAAATAAGGGATGGTGACAGTGTGCTAGTAGAACTAGGAGGGTGAAAAGCCTCAACAGTCTGGGATGGAATTGTTTGGCATGTGATGATGTACTTCTAAGACTAGGATGGGGCATGAGGAACCTCCCAATTTTGCATTTCAAGATCAATATGATTCCAAATCTAAGAGAAAATAAATTATATCATTGAAGTTTAACAAGTAAGGCTATTCAGTTGCAGGTTTATGACTTTGAAGAAACACAATATCATGAGGAACATTCTAATTTCCTTCTCAGGTCCAGGAACAGTGAGAATTGGAGGCGGACTCGGTGGCAGCAGTAGGTACACAGGGCTCATGCAGGATGTAAGGCTCTATGAGCGCAAATTGACCCGAGCAGAGATCTATGAACTCCACGCGACGCCTGCAAAAAGTGATGTCCACCCTGTCTCTGGGTATTTGGAGTACCGGCAAGGAGAGACCAATAAATCATTCATTGTGTCTGCAAAGGACGACAAAGAGGAAGAAGGAGAGGAGCTGTTCATCCTAAAGCTCATTTCTGTGCGTGGTGGAGCTCGAATTTCGCAGGAAAATACCACCGCGAGATTAAGAATACAGAAGAGCGATAACGCTAATGGTTTATTTGGCTTCACTGGAGCATGTATTCCTGAGGTGAGGTGTTCATAAGGCAAATTGTAGGTGAAGTTCTGCACACAGAAAAATTAATGGCAAGGCCAATTGACCTGCACTGGGCCTTGATTTCACACTGTTAGTTGTTTTAGTTAAGTAAAGTTTTTCTAGAATTTGGAAATGTGTAAACTCTGTTAATACAGGCTCAGTCTCAGTGGCATTTGCAGTATCATTTTTAAACATCCCCCCAGATTATTTTTGTTAAGAAAAATGATTTAATTACATAAACTGAAGAGTAAGGCTTAAATTTTTCTAGAAGAAGAACATTTTTTTTTATTTCTGTCACATCTGAGACATTAAATATAAGATTTAATTTTCTTTGTCAGATAGGGTATTATTACAAATATTTTTATTTATTTTTTCTATGTTACATGATGTGTTTGAAAGAATTTTGCTACACGTCATGCAATGACAAGGTGTCATGTATTTTTCTACAGTCATAAGTTGCAAGGTATAAATTGCATATGTTTTGGGAATTCAGTTGATACAGGCTGTGATTGCTTGGTTTTTTAAACATAAAATTGTTCCTTGGTGGTTGCCACCCTATATGTAATATATAAAGTTGCTACTTTGTTGGGGAGGAGGGAAATAAACATCACTCACTTTTATTTCTTTAATCAGCTGTGAAGGAGAAAGACAAGATACCTGTTTCTATTGGTACTGGATTATTTTGGAAAAAAAAAACAACAGAACACTTTTCTATGTGGGAACTCTCATGACCTTTTAATTACATTTTTTCCTAACCGAAGTGCTTATGATGTGTTTGAAAGTAACCACCTCACCTGAGCTATAAGGGTGTTCAGTTTGGTTCAGTTTGCTGTCTCGGTGCCTGCCATATGCTACGATAACAGATTCCTTCAGTTTCAAATGCCACTGATAATACCGTAATGGCACAGATCAGCAACCAACCGTGAAGCAAAATTAAAAATTTATATGGCATGTTAATTGTTTTTGCACTTACCTTACGTCCATTTCACCAGGGAAGTATTAGAGCTGTCAGTGATGATGCAGATAAACAGCGTTTTTTTTATCAGTAGTTTAATTGCTTTATGTGCATATCTGTCTGTAAGACCGCTGAGGACACGTGCGGTATCTGCAGTGTGTAATACAGCAGCTCTGGAATTTAACTAATGCTTGAGAATGCTTTGCCTTTTCTGGCATTTTTCAAGTAAAGTTATTTTCTATTTTAGTTGTTATCATAATTTTCTAAAGTATATGGTCAGTATACTGACCATACTTTGTTCCAAATACATGAAATCATTGCTGCTGAAATCATGATCTCTGTGAAGACAGAATTGTCAAGAGGACTGTAGCATAGAACATTTTTCAATGTTTTTCCTGAATGATGATAGTGTACTTTAATGTATCTATTTTTTTTTCCATAGTGTTTCTAGCTGGGGAAAGGGGGAATCCAAATGTTTCTTCATATTATAGCTAATGAAAATTTTTTATACAAAACAATAGTTTTCAGTTGCATGGAACATGTACATTTCAAGCATGTTGATTCTGTTTTTGACATGCAGTTTGGATGAAGAGGTTGTGTCCAGAAGTGTAGTTATTAACTTACCTGTGTAGTCCTCAGGGAGATACCAGAAGCTGTTGCAAACTCCACTAAGATTGTTCTGACCACAAACAAGTTCAGTTTCAGCTTTCTAAAACTCCAAAAGTGCTGAAAGTAACATGACAGCATTTTTTTCACCTGAACCTTTGACTAGCATTAGAGATTTCTATGTTTTGCATTTATTGCTCTGATTTACTTTGGCAATAACAAACATTTTCAATTTCTTGCTTTCTTCCAGAGTGCTGATGAGGGTTCCACTATATCCTGTGTCGTGGAGCGTACAAGGGGAGCCCTGGACTATGTGTATATAAGTTACATTATCTCACAGGTTGATTCCACTGGCATTAATTACGCTGTTACCGATTTTTCTAACAGCAGCGGCACTATCACATTCCTCCCTTGGCAGAGATCAGAGGTAAACCCTACCTTCCTATTAACTATTCATCCTGACCTTTGCAAACCGGCTGGAAAATACCTTCTGAGGACGCTTGGCTGGCTTTCATACTTGAGAGCGTTTCCTTCACCTGGCTTTTGTTGTATTTTGCAGGGTTTTTTGCACCCCTGATAACTAACAATTGATATGATAGATCTGTGTGTATCTCACTTTAGGTGTCACCGTGTATGCATGTATGTTTGAATGCACATTATATATGAGATGTGTTTACATGCATATATATTAGGTGTATGTGTCTCTAAATGTATACTTGAAGCATAGATAGTCCTGTCCTAAAATAATGGTTCCAGCTACTTTCGAAATTGGAAAATGATCAGGTTTTGATCTGTGTTTTGGAACTCAGATTTATCTCCACATCAATTAAACAGACAGCAGTGAAGTTCACCGCTGTAGTCAAGTGTCTTCCAACCACTCTTGGCCACGTTATGTCCCTTTTGCTCAATCTGTTTTTGTGAATCCAATCCTGAGCTGCAGCACAGGAATTTCATGTTTATTTGAGAAGAATAAGTGTGGGACCACACTGCTGTAGAAAATTAATGTGTGTTTTCCATTAGTGTTCGTAAAACAGAGAGGGTGAATTGTTAGTAGAAAATGCTGTCCTCGCTTTCACTTTTATCACTCTGCCGAAGTCAGTAAGGACTGACTGAAACCCACTGAGACCATTTGAAAGGATCCTGGTGGCTCCACTAAAACTGTGAATCTGGTCCCAGTTAAACGATGTAAGTGACTGGAGCTTGGCAAAAGCTTGTGATAGCTGAAAATTGTTCGTATCACTGTTTGTTCAGCTTTAATTCTCCATTGAATCATATTACTGGATTACATAGGTCATATAAAGCAAAAATTCCCAAAGCTTTTCTAGTCTGCCTTATCCCATCTTAAAGGGAAAACTTAAAGGGAGGGAGTCAGGAGGACGGGGCTTGTCTTTTCTCAATGGTGCCCAATGACAGGACAAGAGGAAATTGGCACAAACTTGAGTATAAGAAGCTCCACCTAAACATGAGGAGGAACTTCTTCACTTTGAGAGTGGTAGAGCCCTGGAAGAGGCTGCCCAGAGAGGTGGTGGAGTCTCCTTCTCTGGAGACATTCAAAACCTGCCTGGACAAGTTCCTGTGGCACCTGCTCTAGGTAGACCCACTCCGGTGGGGGGTTGGACTTGATGATCTCTAGAGGTCCCTTCCAACCCCGTATGATTTTATGATTCTATGATCTAGCGGCAGAAAGGGGCTGGCATTCCCTCTTGTGCCGCTGCTGTGTGGTCCAATTTATTGTCTACATTCGGGGGAGTTAATGGGCATCACCCCAAGAAACAGATTGCAAGCAGTTGCTTGGCAGGTGAGATATCCCAAGGGACTTTCCGAAATCTACTCATTCCCAGTGAATGTGACCAGATACTTAAACTGTTTCTTCTGTGCTTCTATGCTCTAACATGCTCGAGGCAATCCTCCTTCAGCAGGGGAGTTGGACTAGATGATCTCTATGGTCCCTTCCAACTGTAAAAATTCAGTGAAATTCAGTGAAAATTCAGTGAAATTCTATATGTTTGTCTGAGGTGAACGTGTTAGCCTATGCACAGCAGGTTATGTTAATTGGTAGTATGATCTGCAATCTCAAGTGTCGGGTGGCATAAAAAGCTTGCTTTACTTGCTCTCTAAATTGGATTAATCACTGTAATATCTCTTCAGAACCACAATTTCTTCAAACTTTTGAAATCTATCATATTTCATTTTCAATATATAGAATTTAAACTGTGCTTATGCTAAGGTAGGTAATAAATAATTGTTTGCTTGGTTATTTTTTCATGTAATTTGAAGCACTTGCTTTCCATCTCTGGTAACTTAGTAAAGTTGGTTTTGGAATGCATATTCTAAGCATAAAATATTATCTGAGAAGTTAGGTCAAGTTTCTGGAAAGCAAAAATGTTGTCTGTATTAGTTTCAGACGTACACAACAGATACAGCTGTCTGGCTAATCAAAGAATTTGATGAGTTAAGCAGGGTCATGATATTCCTAAGCAATCTGTGTTGCACAGTTTGATTTCTCCATGGTTTGGTCCTTCTCTAGGTCTTAAATTTGCATGTTATTGATGATGACATTCCGGAGCTAAATGAGTATTTCCGTGTGACATTAGTCTCTGCAGTGTCTGGAGATGGAAAACTAGGTTCAACTCCTACCAGTGGAGCAAGTATAGATCCAGAAAAGGAAACTACTGATATCAGCATCAAAGCCAGTGACCACCCATACGGTAACAATGATGGAGACACAGTCTTGTAGCACATAATCGTATAGTTATAACCCAACAGATAAAAACTTTGCTTAATCTTGATAGTTGAGGAAGCAATGCCAAGTGTTCCACTTTATCTAACTTGAGATTAATTCATAATTTGAATACAAGAGGGAAAGCTGAGTTACTTATTCTTGAGAATACTATAGAAAGACATCAAAGCTGCCCTGACCAAGCAGGCCATGATTCCCTTTTGAGTGCAAACACAGATTGCACGTTGATCCTGCACAAGTTTTACTCAGATGAGAATTCCTGATGTAGAGAGACCTCTCTGCATGCTTATTGTACCAATAAGTACCTAATACAGTGACATAGTCAGGCTCTTTCTGGAAGTGCTGATTTCATTATTGTGCTGTGGCTTTATCAATACTGATAATGGATATCAGTAAGAGAGGGGAAAGTAAACAGCACATCCCTGGAAATAGCATGATTGAGTCCTAAGGGCATATCAATAATTGGGTTTTGGTTTCAGAAACATTATATATAAATATTATCAATAATTTGGTTTCAATTTATTATGATAATTTAAATGTGGTGCAAGAAGCTATGTAAGTAGTACTTCTTGTCTGCCAGGTCTGCTACAGTTCTCGGTGGGGCCACCTCCTCAGCCAGGTGATGAAATGATTCTGCCAGCCTCTGCTGTGCCCCATATCACTGTGAAAGAAGAAGTTGGACACATCGAGTTACTGGTGGTTCGTGCACAAGGTCTTCTTGGAACGGTTCTGGTGGAATACAGAACAGTGCCACTTACAGCTTTCAGTCCTAAAGATTATCAGGTATGGCCATTGCCAAGGTGTGTAATTATTTTTGGAATTTATTAAGAGTTATTTGTCCTGAAGATAGACTTCAGTTTGCGTATTTTAGCCCAGATATGATTCTTTTCACAGAAACTGTTTGTTTTCTATGGTGATGTGATAAATGCACGTGTAATACTCACTTTTAAAATATATATCATTATGTTACTTCTTTCCATGCAACATGTATTTCCTAGGAAAGCCTCTGGCTTTGATTTTTTTTTTTTTCTTAAGAGAATTGTTAGCACAGCAATAAGGCATATTTCCTATTGTTGCTGATTATATCAAATTTATATGAGCATTCAGGTACATGCACAGATTAAGATGACATTTGTACATAGTAGAATTTGTGCATGTTCAACCAAATAACCGGTGTTTGCTTGTCTAACTGATATTTGTGCAGAAAAATGTAGGTGAATGCAGATGCTCATAATTCTGTGAATTTAAACGTTTTCTTCTCGCACCAAAGATTCCGCAGATTTTTTAAAAGCTTAAGTGAAAAAAAGTAGATATTTTGACAAAGGCAAACAAAATCCAGGCTCTATTTCTTTTTTCATATGGATGAAAACATTAGACTTGAACAAAAATTTGAAGAGCTTTCATATTGCAGGCTGTTGTGGGGACACTGGAATTTCAGCCAGGAGAAAGATACAAGTACATTACTGTTAACATCACTGATAATTCTATTCCTGAATTAGAAAAAACTTTTAAAGTGGAGCTGTTGAACCCAGAGGGAGGAGGTAAGGCATATACTTCAATCCATTGGTTGTATTTTCATGATCTCTGCTCATCTTGTAAAATCTTACCTTTCTTAGGTGTACTATTTCCATGTTATCTCTAAAGACAAACGAACACTCCCACGTCCCCCAGATAGCTGTAATTTTTCTTAGGAAATAACTGTTGTTCATGTATTTTGTTAATCATTGCTGGAAAACACCAGATACCAAAGAAAATGTGCTATTATCATGCATTAAGTCATTTAAAGGCAATTGCTGCTTTTCACATGACGTAATTTCAAGGTTGGTAATTGGTCAGTTGCTTTGTTAAACAAACTTTCCTCAATTATTTTTTTCGGTCAGAAGACTTACAGCTAACTTTAGAAATTCACTAGGCAAGTACCCTTGTAACACAAACCCTCTTTTTGGCCTTTTCAACACCATTGCAAGCAAAAAAGTTAGAGAAAAGTCTCCATTAGTTAAGTTTTCTGCAGATTTTTCCAACTTTCTGAAACATGTTTTCAGTTTGTGAAAAAATATTAGAAAAAGAGACTTTGGGTGGTTTTAGCCCCCTTTTTTTGTAGTGTTGTTTTTTTTTTTAATAAATTCACATCTGCAGTTTCTCCATGGCAGGCCTCATTTAGGACTGAGAAAGGGGACATACAAAGAAGGGATAGAAAGAGGGAAAGAAAGGAGAAAACAGAGGTGTATGTGTTTTCTGTCCTTCTGAGCTCCCATTGCTATTTCCAATGTCATAAATTAAATCAGGTGGCATTATACAAAACGTCTTCTGGCTTTTATCAGAAATCCTGTATACTTTCATATCCAAAATTGAAGCCTTCCTAGAATACTTCCCTCTCTTTTTGTGTTGTCCAGAAATGTTTAAATTACTTTCTGCTTTCTCTTTATTTATAAATGTATATATGTGTATATATGTGTATGTCTGTCATCTTAAAGTTGCTGAGCTCTTTAGAAATGATGGCAGTGGTAGTGGTGATGGGAACATGGAATTCTTCTTTTCAACTCTCCATCAACATGGTAAGTATTTTTGATTAATCCTATTTTTTATTGCTAACTGTAATATCCCTCATAAGTTACTATACTGACACAACTTGTCATAGTGTAACTTTACTTCCACTTACATGTGGTTAATTTAGATTTATCATAAAGTTCTGTCAAAACTATCTTTTCTGTTTTTATGCATAATTTCAATTATGGTCAGTGTTTAGAGTAACAAAGAAAATAACAGCTTCTATACCACCAAACCTATATTGTTGTAAAATACAATATGGTAATTCCAGAAGTAGAATTTAAAAAATTAGTTTTGTTTGAAAATTGACAAATTTTCTGGTGAGCAAAAAGCACTTTGGAAGGAAATTTAAAAATTACTCGATTGTATGCTTTGATACATACTTTATGTTACTTTTATTCTCTGCGTGTCAAAAATAGTAAGCTGTGTTAAATTTTTTAAAGGTTTTTGTTTGTTTTTTATTTCTTCACTTTAAGTTTGTATTTATGTTATGACATAGAAAAAAGCCAAAGATAATTCAATACTAAGAAAAATTAAGAAAATCCAAGATGCAGAAATAATACAAAATCTGATTGAAAATCCTAATCATAGAGGACTTCAAATTAAGCCCTACAGACCTGAAAATGTTTTACAAGCGTCCATTATCCAAACTGAATAATTTATTCCCCTGTGAGAGCCTGATTTCCAATTTTATTTGCAAATGCAAAGGATTTCAGTGTGAATCTTGAGAGTAAGCCTGTGGTTTAGCCACTTTTTGAAGCTTCCTGGGGTATTTTATTTCCCTTTTCCTTGCTTCCAGAAATGTTTTTCTTAAGTGCAATATTTTTTCTTCCCCTGAGCACCAAGTAATCTCACCCAAGACAATCTTTTTAGTAGGAGGATTTACAGAACTTGCTCTTTTCTTGGCAGTTCATTACGGCTTATGTTAGGATGAGAACTGCATTCATCTGGTATATCTGCCTGCACTGTGGTTTAAAATATGACTCCCTGACATCGTAAATTATGCTCTCTTTTCATTAATTAAACCTGGAATTTTATTTCTATTCCTCCATTAAAATTTTCATATTTATTATATGGTTTTGTTGCATAGTTCCGTCAAAGGGCTGCCAAGACCGCGTTATTGAAAGTCAGTTCCTTATCCATGTGGATAGTTATCATGCATTTCAAAAAAACCAAAGAAAACCAAACAGCACGGATCCTCCAGACATGCTCTCCTGTGTATTTTTTGTAGCATGTTTCCTTAACTGTTTTCTTTCATGTTAGAAAAGATGCTAGAAAAAATGACCCTTTTTGGCACTTGCACTTAACAGCTAGCTTGGGAATTGCATCCCACATCCTGGTGACTATTGAGGCTTCTGATGATGCTCACGGTGTGTTTGAGTTCAGTCCTGAGTCACTCTCAGTGAATGGAACTGAGCCTGAAGATGGAGACAGCAATATTGTGCTGCAGGTTAGAGAGCTCTGAGTCTCATATTGCTCTGATGTCCTCTTATATCTCTGTTTTTACTGGGCGTTCTATGATGTTTTTGCCATAAGTCTATAGGATTTATAACAACTTTATCATCCACATCTGTTTTGCCATTTCATATTGAGTCTTCTAATGAGTGTCATTCAGCTTGAAGCTGAAATGGCATAATAAAAATATCCACAGGTTTAAAATTACTTCTTTTTAATTACATTTGAGGTATTACTACCTTAAAATAACAGCGTTGATGGTACAACAAATACAGCAAAGCTGAGATAATAAAGATGACACTGTTTTTTTTTACAACACGCATTCAATTTTAACCCATTATGTCAATGTCTTTGCTTAATTCCATCTCACACTTCGATGTTTTTCTTTCTCATAGAACAAAAATATGCAGACCTTTGTATTTTTCACTCAGGTTGTGAGAACGCATGGGGCCTTGTCTCAAGTGACGCTGCACTGGACCATAGTCTGTGATCTTAGCAAAGACCTGATCTCTACAGATGGGAATGTCACATTTGAGGTTGGCCAAGCAAGAGCAAATATAACAGTGCAGGTTTCTCCTGATGAAGTTCCTGAACTGGATAAGGTGTTTTCAGTTTCAATTGTCAACGTCTCCAGTGGTCGGCTTGGAAATCATACAAGTGCAACGTTAACTATTTTAGCTAATGATGATCCATATGGAGTCTTCATCTTTTCTTAGCAAAACAGACCCATAAAAGTTGAGGAAGAAACAAAAAATATCTCCCTGACAATAATGAGGCGTGGTGGTCTTCTCGGTGCAGTGATGGTAACATACAGAACTGTTGGCGATGATGAAATGTCGCCTTTTCTTCCCCTTGACGTTGTTAGAGCAACAGAGGGAAAAGATTATATACCCGTTACAGGTTATGTGGTCTTCGCAGCCAATGAAAGTGAGGCCACAATATCTCTGCCTATTTTGGATGACGATGATCCTGAGAGGTCAGAATCTGTGTTTGTGGAGCTAAGCAGTATTGTTTTGATCGAGAAAGTACAGGAGCGGCCAAGTAAGTATCTTACTTGTGTAAAACCTGCAATTTAAACATGAAGACTGCTATTTATATTTAATAGGATAAAATGAAACAAATTAAATGATAAACTTTTTACCTCTGCCAAATTCTGTGTAGTTAAGAAATCTCTGAGATACCTGCCTTGTGGGCTGTTGGCATATATTTCCTTTAGCATAGTATTCTGTCTGGGATAGATGAGCATTTCTTTATCCCTTTTGCATCACCTTATCTGAGGTCTTTCAGGCCAAATATGTTACAGTATTGGTTTTGTGCACTAATACCTGTTCATCTGCTGTTGTTTCTGTAACATTCATCGTTAGGAAATAACTAAGGTAGGTTTGCTTATTGAAAGCCAAAAGGTCTTTTAAAAACAAAGCAGTGTAGAATTACAGCTGCACATTGCTTTTTTAGTGTAGAGAATATTTGCTGCATCCCTCATTCAGAGAAATTGCTGTCATTACAGCCTGATTTGTGCTTCAAAGTTTCTTGCCGTGTCTAATTGCTGCCCCCACCCCAAATTAATCTTGATACTAATAGAAACTTTAAATATAATTCTGCTGGGAGGTTGAAATCTTTTTGTATTTCATCATAGTGAGTGTAAAAGTGAATTTTTTCTGAACTATGTCGATCTTACTACTGGCCTTATGGACAAATAAATAAATAAACAAATTATTTCACAGTACCTCATCTCTTCAAAAAAATTATGGCTTGTATGCTCCACAAGAGGGTAGAATAATTAAGTATTAAAAATTTGGATTTTTCTGCCATAATAGAATTCAAACACCAAGAAAAGGTATGTTGGTGCAGTTTGTAGTTAGACCTTGTCCAATCCTAGAAAAGATCATTTTGTTGAAAGTTTGTGGCGACTAACCACTGAACTCACCTGTACACCCATGATCTCTATAGCCATGGTTAGAATCAATGGCACCCCCTCACTAAGTTTTCTTTATGTTTCAGTTGTAAATTCTCCTCGACTTGGATCAGTGGGTGAGACAATAGCTCATGTAATTATCAATGCCAACGATGATGCTTTTGGAACACTTCAGCTTTCAGCTTCAACTGTGCGAGTTGCTGAAAATTATGTTGGACCAATCATTAACGTGACCAGAACTGGGGGGATATTTGCAGATGTTTCTGTGAAATTTAAAGCCATGCCAATAACTGCAACAGCTGGTAAGAAATCAGAATGAGAGAAGTATGCGCTCTGTGTTAAAGTGGAAAGAGCATATTGCATGCTTTGAGCAGTCGAAGAAAAAGGAGTGTGTATTGAATGCACTATTGTATAACAAGTAACAAAAAAAACCCCCAGTGAGACATTTACTGACTCTGCTTATTAAAGAGGAATCCAAGCCCTATGGGAGAGATCATACATCAGCTTTTAGAAAGCTCTGAGACATTTATCACTGAAGAATCTGGCAAGAGAAATGAATGAAGGTGTTCGCAAAACAAAAAAAAAAAAAAAAAAGTAAAAACACTATAGTAGTATATGCAGCTACTATTTAGTCCTGTGTATATATTTAAACCCACCATGCATGGCTCACGTGAGCTCATTGGAGAGGAAGTGAGAGTTGGGGACTCAGCTGTGAAACAAACAGGCAAAAAACAATCAAAACCCAGGAAAACTTGAACTTCTGAAAATGGGAGGTTAAGTTCTCCAGTTGGTCCCCGCTACAGAGAAGGTACATAAAGAAAGGAGCAAACCTACAAACTGTGCAGGGTCAAAACCACTTTGACAGTTACAAATCAAACCCTCTGTATTTCAGCTGTCTCCCAAATGGAAAGGTGGGTGGTTTCTTACTCTAAGAACTGGTGTTTTAATTTCCTTTTTATGTAACAGACTTTTCTAAAGAAATATGTAGCTGGCTTGATGTCAGAGTATGCTTTCAATTAGTGTCTGAAGCAGAGCCATTATCTAGTGTATCACAGTTGTTCATCTAGACTTTCTGAGAGACAAGTTTGCTTAAAGTGAGGCTCCACACACAAAATGTGTCCTTTACTAAAATCTCCATTGACAAAGGTCCTTCTGTTCACTTTCATCTCTTGGAAAGCCGGAGAGCACTTAGTGATCAAAGGCGGCAACATCTTGGTGGTGTGACCTTGTCAGTGGAGGACAATAATGGACCTTTTGTAACTACTTGGTCTAACACTGCAAACTCTGTTTTGGCCAAGCCAAGTTTTAGTTTAATCCATCCAGATATGTAAAAGGCAATGGGAAATAATAAAGACTGTGTTGTCTGTGTCTGAAGATAAAGAAAAAAACCCATAAACCCACAGAAGAATGCATGCATTAATATACTGTGTTTTTTGTTGTTTTGTTTGTTTCATCTCCAAACATAGGTGAGGACTACAGTGTAGCCTCATCAGATGTTGTCTTACTAGAAGGGGAAACAAGTAAAGCTGTGCCAATTTATATAATTAATGATATCAATCCTGAAGTTGAGGAGTCATTTTATGTTCAGCTGCTGAACCAAACAACAGGAGGAGCCTTGCTTGGATCTTTGACCAGAGCGATCATAATTATCGAGGCTTCTGATGACCCATTTGGATCCTTTGGTAAACGAATCCTATTTACATATTTTCTCTCTTCTGTCAGCAATTTTTACTGCAGATTTGTGGGTGAGCTGTTACTGGGCAACCAATTAAAAACTTTTAGAAGACAAAGAGGAAGCCTAGATGAAGACAGTAAAGGAAACAATAAGATAAACTGAACTAAAACATTTAATTAGGGAGTAAAAGTGCTTTAATACAACAAAAAAGTATTATTTAGTCAGTTGATATAGCAAGATTTTGTAATCCCCCAATAGAGATAGATGGATTTTAGTTTACTTTTTAATTTTTTACCTAAGTGCTGTATTTCTTCAATGAGTTTAAGACAAATTCTAAATTTTAGTATCTGTTGTTTAAATGCTTTGGTATCTTTCTTTTGCCAGATAATCAGCCAAAGCAGATGTAAAAATCTAGGGAAGCTGAAAAATATAAAGACAATTAAATTAAATTCTCTTATTTTCTGGCAATTACTTTAGCTTGTCTTCTGCCTGTTATTATCAATAACATTAATTGTGTATTCTTTTCAAATAAGTTTCATTACACAGGTTTTGAGAAGGGTTTTGGTGATTTCAAAAATATGATGGTATTTTAGAACTCTCTTTTGTTTGTTGTTTTATTTTTTTTGGTGTATTTTTACTGCCTTTTCCTTTGACTTACCCATATCTCCCTTCAGTACCCTATTTAATTCTTCTTGTTCCATTTTATCAGTAGAAGAAGGTAGAGAAAAGAAGGAAAAAATGAAAAAAATAAATAATTTCAAATGGGTAATTAATTACATTCATTTTTAAAAAGTAAAAGTGTAATTCAAGGAAGACTTTTATTTAAAACAATTTTAGAATATGATAGATTTAGATAGACTTATTTCTTCGGTAAGTGACATAAAAGCTGCTAAAGTTTCTGTGCTGGGAAAAATTATGAAATTTTCTTCTAAGAGCTTAGAAACAGCTCACGGTTGGCCTCACACAATGTGTATGTTGGAATAAACGTTTTGGATGAGGGCTTAATTTTCATGCTAATTTCCTCTACAGATGAAAATATTAATACTGAAAGTACCTGCAATCAAGTGAAATAAAATGATGTACTTCATGAGCTGATATAGTTAATTTCAGTTTCATTGTTAATGAAATACATCTCTCTCTGCCATGTGTCAGTTTTTCAGATTACCGAATTCACTGTGGAGGAGCCTGAATTTGGATCAGTCACCGTAAATCTGCCAATAATCCGCAATGCTGGGACACTTGGTAACGTTACTGTTCAGTGGGTGGCTACCATTGATGGACATCTCGCTGAGGATGATTTGCAGGTGGCCTTGGGTAATATTACTTTTGCTCCCGGGGAAGCCATTCAGATGTTGCTGCTGGAAGTCCTGGCTGATGACGTTCCAGAGATAGAAGAAGTAAGTAAAGCAGTTAAGTCTTTCTTGAAAAAGTTTTAACAGTTTTAACTTATTATAGAAATGTGTGCAAAGAAAAACCAGCAATTTTCTGTGAGGAAGCCACAAAAAATTCAGATTTTACTTCGCTTGTGATTATTGTTAGAAATATCAAAAATTGTCTAGCTGCATTATTTCTTTTTCTTTTTTTTTCTTTTTGAGATTGTCCGTGTAGAATTAACTCAGGCCTCCAATGGCGGTGCTATTGGGTTAGATGGCGTGGCAAATATTATAATACCTGCCAATGATAATCCTTATGGCACAGTTTTCTTTCATCAATCCTTATATCGAATTCAGGAGCCACTAGAAAGAAATTACCTTGCAAATATAACAGTCAGGCGAAGGTTTGTATAATGTTTGCTTTACTTATATCTATTACTTTTTTTTTTTTTGGTATTGGCTATAATTTCAAATGTTATGATCTTCTCATGTAATTATTTGCATCAACTTCTTGATCTGCCAGCTCAATGCATTTTTATTTCATATACATTATTTTTGAACTAGATCTTTCCTTATTAGAAATGTACACAAAGTACTTAAATGTAATACACATTGTAATGTGCAATGTAATGCTGATATACCCAGCAGTCTTGAAGTTCCATTTTGCCTCTCTAATCATCAAATCATTTAAGGCTGCAAACAGCCTCCTTGTGTGATTTGAACTGGCAGATAAAATGGGTCAACCCACGTGGGATGGAAAGAAACAAGAAAAAGAAAACAGTATTTTTTGCGTGTGATACGGTATCCTGAGGACACCTAGGAGGGAAGATGGCAAGGTTGGGCGGCACAGGCTTCTTCTTCCTTGCCAGCCTAAGAGAACTAAGTTAATTCAAACATGCATCCTTAACAGACTGCTATCCAAGCTTTAGATAATCAAGCTTGCTATCCACAAAAAATGAAATCTCAGTTATTCAAGGGAATCCAATTTAATTAGCTATTTGGGACTTTTCAGCAATTCAGAAAGGGGCAGTTAATTTTGTTCACTTTTTAATTCTTAACCCAGAAACATACAGAACATTAGACATACGCGGTCAACTAACATTACTTTTTCATTTTAATGTCTTTTAGTGGGGGAAGGTTTGGTCAGCTGCAAATATTTTACAGCACTTCTGAGACTGACGTCGTAGCTCTTGCCATTGAGCAAGGTCAGGATATCCTGGCCTGTTATGAGTCTCCTGTCCCAGGAACTCCTGACCAGCCATCCAAGACCCGGTTGAACGTGTCGGCAGCAAGTGACCCGCTCTCTGCCTGCGCAACTCAGTGCCTAAAAGAACAAGCCTGTTCAGCCTTTACATTTTCCAGTGCCTCTGGGATTCCTCTCTGCCTTTGGCTGACAGGGGAGATCGGCCCATTGATTGACACTTCAGGGTTCTGGACCTACAAGAAGAACGTCACCAGTGCGTCGGCTCTCTTTAGCACGCAAGCCATCGCTGGCAGTGACTACGAACCTGTTACCAGGCAGTGGGCCATAATGCAGGAAGGGGAAGAGTTTGCAAATCTGACAGTTACCATCCTCCCCGACAGCCTGCCCGAGCTGGATGAGAAGTTCACTATATCCCTTCTGAAAGTGGAGCTGGTGAACATCTCAGCCAGCTTGAAAAATCAACCGACTCTAGGACAGCCAAATACTTCCACAGTTATCATCATGATGAATGGCGATGCATTTGGAGTATTTAAGATCTACAGCGTGAGTCCCAACGCCACGGAGAATGGTCTGTACCTTGAAGTAGAAGAACGTCCTCAGACCACCGTGCAGCTGATGGTACACAGGACAGAAGGCAGCCTGGGACAGGTGACAGTGGAATGGCACGTGGTTGGTGGAACTGCTACCCCCAACTTGGATTTTGTAGGCGTTGGTGAGACTCTGGTGTTCGCTGAAGGTGAGGCAAGGTTCTGCACTTGATTCTGTTTTATAAAACTAAAGAAAGGAAAAAAGAAACTGACAAGCACTCAATCCTCTTGATGGTTTGATAAGCGGTGCCTTACTCTTAGGCTAAACCTCCCTGAATGCTCAGGATACATATTCAAAAAAATATAGTTCATTACCATATAGTGTGATGTTGCAGAACACACATAGGTGTAGTAAAAAAAAAGAAAAAAGATTAAAAGCATAAATATCTAAGTATCTTTTAATTAATATAGCAGTGTGCAGTGTGCATTCTGAAGATTACCTTTTTACCAAACAAATAAGGAAAAATAATGCTGAAGATAGTTGTTATGTCAAGGATAATGAAAATGAGAATTAGGTCTAACTGGTCTTTTTGGGAACCTTCGGTCAGTTCAGTACTAATTTTTCATGGAATCTCTTTTTAGATTCTGATATTGAGTTGATTCCGTATCATAACATAACAGCATATTAAAAAAAAAAAATTGCAAACAGGACGAGCAAGTCAATGGCAGACATTACTGAAGTACCATGCAACATGACAGATATATTTTATATTTTCAAAGTCTGGGTTGATTGAGCAGAGACTTTGGAAGAAATTTATGGAAGTGTGGTAAAGAGTCTAGCGTGCTCGCTAGCTTGTTAAATCACCTGAACTCAAAAGGAAGGTCGCCAGCAGGGATTCTGAGGCTGACATGTAGTTATCTTAGTGGTTATAATTTTAGTAAAAACTGTTTTCAAAATATTTTGAAAGACAGTGTAGCAAGAAATATGTGTATCTTGTAAACTGATATTCTCATAATCATAAACCACAGGTTACGCACATGCAGTGAGCCACAGGATTGTGTTGTAAATGATAACAGATTATGGAAACTCGTAATTGCCCATATTTCCTGCTTACATTATCGTTCTTTGATTGTCCAGAAGACAAGTAACTAACACAATGGCAGCCCATTTTAATGTACACCCTGGTGCAGTAAATACATTCAAATTCAGTTTACATACTTGTGTATATGGTTCATCAGAAAATTTATGCACTAGGTAGTTTTTTTACAGGAATGATATTCCCCTTTTCTAAGTTAAATTTGAAAGTCAGAAAACTCATAATTCAAATACAGAATGCTAGACCTTCAGAAATTATGCCTACATTGTTAATTTGTACATAGTGTATTTAATAATTTGATAATTACATTCCCCTGATGTAACTTTTCAATAGTAATTGAAAAAATCTTCATAATGACATTCAGTAACTTCTAGACAGGTAAATAAATAAATATGCTTCATGTCTTTTTTTTATATTGTTTAAGAATTTCCTACAAAAGGAGATGATTAAGTATTTTTAAAAGGGGATTTCCATTTGCATACCAGTGTATGTATGTTCTTCTTCTTGCAGGGGAAACAAAAAAGCTGGTCACGCTAACCATCTTAGATGATCCAGAGCCAGAGGATGATGAAAGTATCATTATCAGCCTGGTCCATACTGAAGGAGGGAGTCGGATTTTGCCCAGTTTTGACACTGTCAAGGTGATTATTCTGGCAAATGACAACGTGGCAGGAATTATTAGCTTCCAGACAGCCTCAAGATCTGTTATTGGCCGTGAAGGTGGGTTCTTTGTGTGGACCACACTTAGCTTGTTTAACATTAGATTTCTGTTGATAATGACTCACAGTGGTTGTTTGCACCATGGTTCAGGGAATGCCAGCAAGCAGAGAATAACCAGGTGCTTGTCATGCATTTCTTTGATTTTTTAACTTTTGCACGCTTAGCACTTAAATTAAATGTATGGAAAGGGTAAGTACACCATTTCCAAAACCATTTTATACATCATCTGTGCTTTCCTTTTTTTCTGAAGATTATGTCTTGCTGCTATTGGTATTGTATACCAAAGCTCCTTTTAGGATTTCTTGTCCTATTCATTTATACCATATTCCAGAAATGTATATAATTCCCATCATACGCACCTATTCCTGGTCATAGGCAAATCTCATCTATCAGTGACTTACAACTCACTTTAAAACTTCTAGAAGTTGGTGTTTGTTCTAAGGTTTGATGCAGTTCTGCATGGAATAATAATAGTACTAATGGTGACTGCTTTCTGCAGCCTTTGCCTTCTCTGATATGTAAACTGATGGGCAGGGAAAGCTCACAAAACAGGAATTTGCTCTCCAGGAACGTGCAGATTGCATTTTCTGTTTGAAGAAAAAAGTCTTTCTCAACCAAACTGCTCTTTTATTGTTTTCTTTTGTTTTGTTTTTTTCCAGGTTTGAGTTTTTTTTTCCCCAGGAGTGAAAGGATATCATAACTTTTTGGTTTTTTTTTTTTGTTTGGTGTTTTTTTTCTTCATCTAGATATGGTTTGTGTTAATTCTGTGCTATTGTCTGCCTGTTTTTTTGTCCTTTATTCCTCCACATTAACAGTTCTGGTCCACCTACGAAGTCAGTCAGAATCTGGCAGTCTAAGAAAGAGTTGTTAATGAGCATAGGGAATTAATACAAACTGTCTCATTCCCAAAGGTTACAATGACCCTAAGTGCTTTCCACTGGTTAAGTATTATTCATAGCATGCTAGCAAATGCTGGCAATTTGGAGCTTGATTACTCTCCTACAGTTTGGAAATTGCTTCATTCCAGTTCCTCTAGCTTGTGAAAAATACTGCATTGCCTTACGGCAGGAAAACCCATCCAAACTAACTTCCATTTGATAAAAAAAACCAACAAAGAATGAACTAAGGCCTTTAGATGATTTCAGTGTTTGTATTTCATTTTCAGTATCAAGTCTTTTAGTTGTTCTGAAATAATTTACTACTTTTATTATAATTTCTTTCTGGATAGACATACCAAAGATTTTGGTAAAGCTGACCAAGAAACATGGGTCAGTAATTAACTACTTGGCGTCTGTAGTGGTGATGAATTTTACTTCAGGTTTCTTCTTAGTATTTGGATTACAGTGCTTCTGCATCATAAAGTGTTTTGTCCCAGACTTCAGTGAAAAGTCATTGTATTACATAAAGTTGTACTTAAATAAGCTTTGTCTAAAATATGCATCCCGCAATGGTACTAAAGTAACAATTTTTCTGTTAAATATTTATTTGTTTACAATGGACGTGTGAAATTCTCAAATATGATAGAATGGATTTCGGAGCAATATTGAATGATATGAGAAGCCTCAGGGGAACCTGTAACCTGGCAGTCTGTCCTCAGATATCTAACTGTAGAAGCAGAATACTTGTAATGTCACTAAATTTTGAATTCTTTTAGTCTCTTAGAAGCAACGTGTAACAACTTAAGAAAAAGATATGAACGCTGATACATCTCCAAGGTTTAACTGAAATTTGAAATGTTGAGGCTGAATAACAAATACTAATTCCATTTATTTGAAAATGGATGTATAAAATTCTTGTATTTCTTTACAATTCTATATTTTAATTTATTATATTAAGATCTCTTGAAGTTAGTTGTTCATACATCTCATTGGTAGCCAATATACATGCATCCCTTTAATATTTCCTTACCAAAAAAGAACAAATCTAGAAAATGTTCAAATTGTTCCTGCCAGTTTTAGCTATACAATACTGTCTTGCAACATAATATACCATTTACTATTTTCTATAGTTCACAGACAGGTACTGCTATTCTCTTTCTACATGTTTTGATGGATATTTACTTTCTAAGTTATTCATGTTTACCAGGATCACTCATATTTTCATAGTCCTTTCCAAGAATGAACAAAACCCAGAAAAACCCAGGAGAAAAGTTTTTAGGTCTAGGGTTTTTGTTTCAGTATTAAAAACAAATGTGTTATATAACTACTGTGAAGCTCACTATTAAAAATACTAATGTTTTTCAGAAAAGTTATTTTTAACTGTAATGCATGGTTTTTGCATCCAATTTTTATAATTGATTATGTAGAAGAGGAACCCTCAAAACACATGTGTCTTATCCCTTGTTCCTAGGAGAAAAACTACAATTCCATATTATAAGAACTGCCCCAGGACTGGGAAATGTTACTGTTGAATGGAAGATAGTTGGGCATAATGTAAAACAAAATTTTGAAAACTATTCTGGAATACTCTTTTTTCCTGAGGTAAGTCTGTAAGCAAAGCTAATGGTTACAGGAGAATATTATAGTTTGAACTGAGAAAACAAATGTGCTTTTATAGTAGTCTTTGTTTCTTGATCTGATTAATTACTTGCTCGTTTATTCTTGGAGTTCTAAACTGGATGGAATTTATAGGGTTTGATACTTTACATTTCTAAAGATGCTTTTCAAAATATGTATGATAGAGTGGTATTACTTGTATTTTACACAATAATGACTAATCAATTTATCAATAAAATAAATAGGAGATATTGAATGCAACATTGTATGTTCA
>JAOXJM010000019.1:77489718-77515702 GCA_026413425.1 Tringa solitaria
AGCAATGATACACAACGCAAAGTGATTTTTTAATATATTTATTTCTAAAAGCAGTATTGGATTCAGTAATACAAACACTGAAGAGTTACCTGTGCTTTATGTATAACCATTATGACAATCATACATATCATGCAGAAATTAAAAAAAAACAACTTTGCAAAAATTACTTATTTACATTATACAATTATTTTAGCTCCCAAGCCTATGAAAAAATTAAAAATATTGCTTCAATAATATATTTATGAATGATCCCAGTATGAACCACAGCGAACATAATCTCTCTGTAAGCTTTAGGGTTTGGTTTTTTTGTGTATTAATGATCTGAAGTTCAAGAAGTCCATCATTGTTGTTCTCATCCAACATAATGTATTAGTCTAAGCTTTAAATTTTTCTTTTTCCTTTTTTTTTTCTTTTTCTGTGTAGGTTTCACTTTGGCTATTATCTCCCACCTTTTTTGCACCAGGTGTGCAATGTTTGCGGCTAAGCTTCTCACTCACATGATGGTTGCTTGTTTGGGTACTCAGGTAAGAAAAAAGGCTGAAATCTCTTTATACTTTCCTTTTCCTTGCTTGCATGGCCATGTCTGGACAGAGCTCCTTTTATTTTCCACAGTGTAAACATTTTTGGAAAATGTAAAATTTCAACATATGATACTTATAATTTATCCAGGATTCATATCCTGTGTTGGGAATTCAATTGAAGTTACAATTTTCTGAAACTATTTACAGAAAACCTGTGGATGATATAGCCACATGAGAAGATAGTCCTGTATGTGGAATAATAAATGTTTTGCTGATGGGGTATAGATTTGAGACAAAAGAGTTGCATCTTTAGCATGATTATTTATTAAATAGGTTAATATCAGTAATCATAAATTCTGTGGGAAGTGTTTATTTTGTGTAGTAGAGGATGAAAGCTCTTTTGCACTGTAGTATTTCTTGGAAGGTACAGTTATGAAACATAGAATGTCAGCAAACTGAAGGAGAATATGAAAGAATATTTCCCTCTGTCCTATAAAATATAACTTCTTCAGCTTTGTTAATACCTGGTGAAATGGAAAGCTATGAATAACCTCAAGTATCTTGAAATTACTTTATGGAAAGATTCCTTAAGAGGGTGATTTTATGTATAGTTTTATTGCTAAAAAGATGACGCAAATTCAAATTTAAATATATGTTGAAGACAGGGTTGTTGAGAGAATTTAAGCATATTAACAGGCAGGAACCTAGAGGAATGTGTCATACCAGGGAAACTCTCCATAAATATTTGAAACAGCCCTGTGTTGCCTGTAAAGGTTCTGCAACACACATATCTCTCAGGCGAGTTTTTGTATACTGCCATGGCTAGTATATATTTTTTTTATTCATATTACCTCATGATATAGTTTTTTGTTATACAATGGAGTGCATCGAGAATGTTCATCACACAACTGGCCTTAAAAGAGGAGTGGGAAAGGTCGTCACGACACTTCTAAGGATTACTGCATAACAGCAGGTTTCTGGCGTCTTTGGGTGTAATAGTGTTCTGCCATCTCAGTTCTTGATTTTTGAAACACGTACTTGATGTTTTTTAGTAGTTGTGTGTAGTTACACAGCAAGATAGTGTGTTCCAGGCACACGTAATGCACGTGGTTACAGACGCACAGAGCTAATTTGGGGCACATAGCTCATAACACAGGTAAGGACTTGCATAGGGTGATGTAATTATAGGTAACAGATTATACAAAACAAGATGACTGTAGCACATTTTACGGTCTAACGACAGATTTCCCAAAAGCTTCTTCTACTTTTCCCTTGCAGTGAGTGTTGAATTACCTGTGTTCCCAGAATTGTTTGATATTTTGCATAATAATGGAACTATCCTTATCCATGTTGCATTCTTTCTGTCTCCAGTGCTTTTCCATTTCTTGGGCAATATGTTGCATTTCCAGTACAGAGAAGCTTGTTTCTTTATACAGTGAGTTTCTTTTACACATGGTAATTCAGGGTGGTTTTCATAAGTATCTGTACCTGAGGCCTAACTGCATGTTCAAAGTTCTCAAAACCCCAAAATAAGTCAGATGTTAAATAGTATCCCAAATTGGTTGTACTTCGAGGCATTATTGGTGTCACCTGCCTTGGTTCTCAGTTTCAGCCTAGTTATTTCATAAGATATCTTTATCGTCTTTAGAGTTACTTAGCTGCAGTAGTAGTTAGAGAACTTATTTATTTCTGAAGATACCTTGAACATGATTTCCCTGATTTACTGATATAGAATTTTGTTTCCAGTTCCTAAAAGCTGCTAAACTCGTGTTCCTCCATTCTCAGGCCAGTGCTGCAACTGCTTTGCTGTAATATGAATGTCATGTTGTCACACACACACACACACACTTGCCAAAGAATGTGTAGTCAGAGCAGGTACAGCTATGGGAATGCTTCACTTGAATACCACATTCAACTGAAATTCAGTGTAGTAATTCGAAGTAGTCTAAGTCAACTTATCTCCAAAATACGTATCAAAGAACCTAAACAAAGGCATTTTTAAAGCTTTACCTAAATGGGAACTAAAATAAAAAGTTGTCTCATTTTCTGTTGAATGAGGCTTTATTTAAACGTTATGAACACATCCCTTTGAAATTTTCATACACTGATGTGCAGGCATATTGTCAGTAGTTCTTACCCGCTGACAGTTCCAGGTTTCAAATAGTCTGTTGTAACCTTGTGGGTTTCTCCTCAAGGTTGGGCAGGAGCGTGGCCATAGCCATTGCCATGGGGATCGTCATGGCTGGAGACCAGCTCAGGCAGAGACTAATGGCCCAGGGCTGGGTTTAAATAGAGTTGCTGGGCCTTGGAGCAGAGGAAATAGTTGGAGAAACCAGTAAGGACTGGTCAGAAACATTAACGTGTATCAGTGCACTCAATGACCACTGTATATAGTGACTCAATAAAGGCAGCTTCTCTGGTTTTTATGTTGATCTCTAGTAAACATTTTAAGCATGAAGGGAGGGGTTTAATTTCTTTGTTTTTCAATCTTTCTCCTTGTAAATAGAACACATTTTGAGAAAACTATATATAAAGAAGAACTATCTGAAAGACATGTACTTCATGGGTGGACAAAAGTGGGAATCAGTGCAGGAAAAGATTACAGAAGGTAACAGGTTAAGATAGAAAAGATTTTCTACTAAAGTACAAGAACATAAAAACACCATTATTGACTTACCTTCTTGATGTACAAAAGTGATACTGAGAAGTCAGGTATCTCTGGCTACTGGAACAGCATGCCTGCTTCTAGCTGCTGCAGGACTTCAAAAGTGAGAAAGTTAACTTCAGGTTGGCCCACAGGCTTTTCGGTATGCTAGATGATTTTTTTTTTGTTTGTTTGTTTAAATACACTGCATTTAAACTTGTTTATGAAATACTACTCTATGCAGAATAATTCTTGAGAACAGTGCCATGTGGTATGTAAATACAGTAATGTAGTTTAACTACAGAGATGCTATTTAGAACGGCTCTAAGCTCTCAACCCCTAAAATCCATGGCTCTCCTGATCGCTTTTCCTTTTGCCTTGCAGTTATTCTGCAAGTTTAGAACGAAACTTTTGAAAGAGTATTTTAGCAGGGTAACTGCTGAGCTGTCTTGGGCCGGGGGGGGGAGAAGCAGAGACAGCTTGGGAGCAGCTGTTGATGGAAAGAAAGTGACTTTAAGGCCGAATGGAAAGAGAAGGGATATGTTTGACAAGAGCTGAAATACTGCGCTAGCTGTTCTGAACAGCTGAAGGAAAACCTTCACACAGTTACTCGTGTTGTGATATGTTGGCATATGTTCTGCCTAGAGAGAACCAGCCTGATTAGGGAGCCGAAGTTTAACAGAAAGCTCTAAATAGAGGATGTTTGTACAGCTATACCCGCCTACAAGCGTTTGGGCAGTGTGCATATGATTAGATATTTACAATGCCATTAAAATTTGTTTTGTGGTTTTGCGGAACAATGGCTCTGTGTGAGAGGACTTATTTAAGACAGTTTCAGCTGAGAACTTATTACGCGAAAATCAGCACTTAATAACTCCTAGTTTAAATGTTAGTACTTTCGATTTTAATCTGGTAATATTTAGGCAGTAGTAAACACTGGATTTGTACCTACCAGATCTGAAACCCCTCTAGAGAATGAAGGAACCTGGTGTTTCTGTATGCAGTTCTATTTTTACCAGACAGAAAACCCAAGAAGCTTTTCAGGTTAGTTCCTGTGTTTTATACATACGTGAATAATTGATTTTCCTCTAATATCTGCACTCGACGTTTATTAGGCTTGTGGTACCTTTTTAATTGCTACTAGTGCAGTAATTACTGTTATCTGTAGATGGCAGTCAAACCTTTTCAGCACATCGCTCAGAAATTTGCTGTTCCCAAGCCCTGCCTGCTTTGTGGTTGCTGACAGTAATTTGTTGCTCTGTCGGTGATGGGGAATGGTGATTCACAATATTCCACCTTCATTTCATTCACAGTGTGCCTACAGCTTCCAGTGCTAATGGAGCTCTCGTAAAGCACTCACAAATGGCTCACCAAGCATTTGGTGAAACTCACTGAGAAGATATAAAAGACTAGATACTTCTAAAATGTTTTTTATTCCTGTCCATTCTGATATTTACTCAAAGAATCATGTTGTCTCCATCAAACATTATTTCTTGAATCATTAGTTAGTCATAGTATTTTGTTTGTTTGTTTAACCAGCATGTTGTAAGTTCATGCAACATTACCTTAAATGCACAAGGGAAAATATTACTGGGCTGAGATGTAAGTTTGGGGGTAAATTTAGGTGGCGATTTGTGTATTTGAAAAATTAAAGTATAATGAGAACATACTTCAAAGTGTCTCCATGCAGTCATACTAATCAATAAAATTTTCCTTTTCAAAAAAAATATAAACCTAGATTACAATCTTAATAGGAGCCATTGCTTATGGCTCCGGTGCTTTGCCTGGGAATTCCCAGGCAGGAGCACATGAATAAGCACTTTGTACATGGCTTGTGCGTGTAAATTCAGCTTGATGCATCTTGTCCACATTAAATTTCAGCGTGGATGCACAGGCCATTTCTACAGCACATGCTGAATATTGCAAATGACGTTCTCCACCTAGATTTTTGTGTGTGCACTGCTGAGCTGCTCTCTCTGTGTGCAGTAGCAATTTCTCTGGAATATTTGAACATTCCCAATCTGTTTACAGCAGTAATTTGGGTACAAATGGCCTGCTATTCTTCTGGCCAGTAGTGAAAAATTAGTCTAGCAGTCAAACAGAAAAAAAAGGCATATGGGGAACTGGGTCATCCTATTTTTGTTAAAAAGTAAGTTTATATTTTCTAGTTTAACTAGTCCTCAATCTACAATAGCACTTAGCATCATCACCCATATCTGTAATAATTACCAAGCTGGCATGTCAAATTCATCCTGCCATTGACTTTGATAGAAATGCATGATGAAGAGTTACTTTTACTGTGTTAAACAGTTTGAAAGCTGTGCCTTATTCCACTTGAGCAGAAGTACAAACATACATGTAAGTTCTGGGTTTTTTAGAAGAAATTGTGCAAAAAATCCTAGTTTAAAAAATTGTTAAACATTTATTTGAAAACTATAAGCTGTGGCCTTGGTAGGATTGTTGTTTTATTCTTTGGGTTTACTCGGATTTGGAGGGAGATAGAAAAAAAACAATTCTGCCAGAACTAAGATAAAATTTAAAGATGTGATGAAATCTCCAAGAGGTGATGAAGGAGCAGGATATGAATGAATGATCACTGAGCCTGTAGCTTCTGCCTTTCTATGAAAGTGAAACTTCTGCTTTAACTTTTAATTGTTGCTTCTGCTTTACTGTTGCAAATCTCAACCCTTTTCTTCCGAAATAGGGGAATTCTTGTTTTCTCCCAGATGTAATCAAAACCCAGAAAGGAAATGTTATCTATACCAGCATAGAGGGAGTTTGCAAAGCATATTGCAGAATGAGGTGCAGAATGATGCTCTGCACTACCCACCACAAGGGCAGCTCCTGCCGGTGAGATGTTGAGTCCCTGCCTCTCTCCTGGCAGCAGAGAGAAGTCTTCATGTCAGTTCAGCCCTCCTTTATCGTAAGCCTCTGCTTTTCAGTCAGCTGATGAGAAATATTAATTAAAGGGCTGTTTCTGAGGAAGCCTGGTGCAGGACTTCACTAAACTCCCTGTCCATATGAAATAGGAAACTCTTATGGAATAGGAAACAACAAATATATTAATGTATTACCCTACTGTTAGACCCCAGTTGCCCAGGGTGAGGGAATTTGCTTTATGAAACCAAATTGTCTCTGAGGACATCTAGGCCTGAGATTTCCTTGCTTTGATTTCCTTGCTGCAACCTGACAGCAGTAAATAATGCTGAACATGGTACCATTGGCCCTTCATGAATTAGAGCAACCCATAAGGTTGGAGAGGGCATGGAAGAAACAAGATAACTGGACCCAGGATCCAGAATTGGTGGCCACTCTAGAAATTCAGCTCCATTTTAATGTGGTTTAGTCTGTTATTCTTCATCAGTAAGAAGAATGATGAGCAGTAGGTAGTCTTCTTCCAAACGTAACGTCAGTGTTCCTATATTTGGGATAATACTGTCTAAAAATTCTGATTTAGAGAAGGAGGGATTCTGCAGGAAAGTGGAGAAGATTTCCACTTCTTTTAGTGAAATATTGTGACATACAATTAAAATGGAAATTCTTTGTATTTTGGATTATTTGATGTCATTCAAATGATCAGAACCTTTCTCAAGTGAACACCCAGGCATTAACTCCCTGGGTGGGATATCATAATGTCTTGATTTCTTAAAGGTATTATGCAATCTCTCTGTCCATGGACAACTTGTGTTAAGACAATTTTGGAATATTCCATTCATCCTGGGATACATAAAGTTTCCATAGGATGGACACATTTCCTGCTAAGCCTTTTGATGTCCTATTTCCTAATAACGGAGAACAGCCCTTGTGGTAACCATTTGATCTCACAGGAATAAATAAGTAAATATTCTTGGAAGTCCTGCTTACATTACTTCCACAGAGGCTGGGATCACACGCAAGAGAAGCGTTAGACTTCAGTTGATACTACATGATTTACTTAATTGATTAAAGATAAGAATGTCAGTTCTGTTTCCCAGCAAATTTGTCTGTATTTACAAGTAATTTTCATTTCATAGTAGATAAGTAGCAAAATTAGCTTAAATTGCTGCGTTTCTATTAAAATTGGAATTATATACAACATAGCAAGAGAAGACTTGTTGGGGGTGTCAGAAGGGAAAGATGCATCAATAGGAATGTTCATGTGCGTACACTGCTTTCTCCAGTTCCTTACATGACATTTGTATGATCAAGCTAAATAAATGTTAGTTGCTATTCCATGGTATGTGATGTGTATTCCCTAATCCTGCAGATACCATGATCCAGCATATTACCACATGTAGTGGTTTCTTGGAGTCTCACCTATTTTATTTGTTACCTTTGCAAGAAGAATTAGCACCTACACCTTTCCTCCCAGTGATTATGTTACTAGGTTTCATACTGAATTAATTATCAGCTGATTGCAGTCATTCCCACCAAATCAGAGCACTCTGTTACGTTCATGCAGCTTCTTTCAGAACCAGTTTCAAGTAATAATAAGTAGAACTATTTGGGGAATTAGTTTACATGGAAGGCAATTTCATAGTAGAGTAATCTAAATTGAATGCTTTTATAACAAAGCAATAATGTTTTATGATCAGTAAGGCTCTGAGGACCCATCTCTATCACATTATGTTACTACTCGGGAGGCTGCAATATCCAAGAAGAATCAGAAACTCAAAGCTGGAGCTAATCAGGGATTTGTAGTAGAAGAAATTATCATTTATCTCAAGATGTCAGTGACTTCATAAGCTGTATTGATCATATATAGACACACACATTTTAAATATATATATGTATATATAAGGGGTCCTCAGGTGTTAGGTAAGGTGTATAAGATCCTTTAGGGTCTGAGGGTCAAGAAATCCTTATTTCAAGCAGTGGAGCACTCTATCATCAGAATACATATTATATATAATATAACAGCGAGGAAGGACTTTTACCATAAAACACAAGCAGTTTGTTACTCTGATCACCTAAACATCGTGTGAGGAAGTGGGAATCTAGTTTACCCACAGGAACCTTATTGCAGCTTCTTTCTTTTTTTTTTTTTCTTTTTTTTTTTTTCTTTTTTTTTTTGTTTTTTTTTTTTTCCAGTAGAGGGAGTAAATTTGCCTATGGAGTTCCATCAGATGTCAAATTGCTACAGCTCTGAGAGGCTCTAGATAGACATGATGCCATCTGCAGATAATTAAAGCTAAAGCTCAGGCAAAAGTAAAAGGCCATACAGATGCCATAAGAGCGGATCGTTAAGGTCTCAGTTCAGGGAGTGTGGAGATGTAGAAGCCGCTGAAATATTTATATCCCATGGAAACAGGGCAAGAAGAAGTGCTCTAGTAGTCGCGGCCAGGTGACAGAGCATGTAAGAAATTAATCTGAAATACTTATATAATTAAAACTTTATGGTACATTTTTTGATCAAACAACACATTATTTTGGTCTCTCGCCAATAACTTCCTGCTACAGCAGTACCCGTATATTTCTACTTTTGCTATTCACAGGGATAATGCTACTTTACCACCCTTGTTCACTTTTCTGGCATTGAGTCACCGTGTAGTGTTAATGCACAGGCTGTTAGTATCTTCTTATAGATTATCTCTTAGTGTTTGCCAAAACTCAGATATATGAGCAATACCATAACATATGTTAGAACGCTGCTACATTATCTCACACCTCCTGTCCTCATTGCAAACAGTCAAATGTTCTGCTTATCGCTTTAAAGTATAAGAATATGAGATTTCTATCAGCTAATGCCTTCCAGCTCTTTTTTTATTATACCCTATTTTTTCCCAACATCACAGACAGGGACCACACACGGAGAGGAATAGACAGCAACGTTCTCAAGTTGCCTATTCGTGGCTTTTCCCTGTATCTGCCTGTGAAGCAGGTTATACTGCTGCCTCTTTCTGCTTCGTGCTTTTCATTGCCATTTTCCAACTCTTATTCCCCTTTTCTGCCTCCTTTCTTCCTCTCCCTTTGTTCTGTCCACTCACGCATGCCATTCTGCTTTAATTAAAAGGTAGATATATATTACTTCTCCTAATTAGCAAATCTCCCATTGCTCATTTCCCTGCTAAAATCTTTCCTCAGCCCTATCTTGATGGAGAGAAGCTCAACAGTTGCTGTTACCCATAAATCCAGGCCTTAGCAACAGCTGTGCAGTGTTAATCTGGAGTTTTTAAAACATTCTCAGCTTAGTTTATCTTTTGGAGGAAGAAATCCGTCGGCTTTCATAACAACAATGCCTCAATGGTTTTAATTTACAGTTAATTAAAATTATACTGGCCATTAAATGTTTGGCTTCTGTTTTCACTCTGCAACTGTCACTGTGTTTGCTCACTTCCATGTGCAAGAATATCTGCTAGAACATTTTTAAAGGGTATTTTTGTTCCCATTTTTGGCAGTTGTCTCATGACCTACTTATTCATATCTTCCAGGCAGCTAATGTTCCATACATAGTAGCTTAACAAGTCCTTTTCAATACTTAATTGGATTAATTATTGGTATGCATGAAACCAGAGGCTGACCTTGGCAGATTTATATGGCAAGTGTAGTTTTAAGCGTATTGGGGTTGTTTGAAAATAACTGAATGAGATTTTCATAAATACCAGCTTACTAATGATGACAGTTAGCTGTAGTTAAACACACTTGTATAATTTTTGATAGTTTAATCACCGGGCTATAGTAGAATTTTCTACACTAGTGAATGGGATTTTGTTCACATGGTTATTTTTTTCCAGTTGTATAGAGACTGCCTTTTCAAAGTGATATTATATGGATTTATGAGAATCAGACAAACAGGTCGTAACACAAAGGCAAGAGAGACCGTTCATTTTATTTCTTTTATTCTTTATATTTTCCTTATTCTTTTATTTTATCATGTAGGTCATGTTGTATTTTGTTCTAAATAAAATATGATTTGAAATAAAGACATTTATACAAAAATAGATCTTCATAGACTCTGAAGAATGACTATGAAAACGTGCTGGGAATTATGGTGAATGGTCAGTGAAATAAGTAATGAAGAGTTTGGGTTGTATATTAGCCAGAGGGAGAAACCAGGAGCATATAAAGTATATGTTTATGTGCAGACAAATACCTGATCATGTTCAGTCACGAAAAAAGACTTAAAAACCATGATGGTTTATCACAGACTATGTTATATTTCCATATTTCCATTTTATTTGGAATCTTTTTTTTGTATTAATGGATTTGGAAATTCAAGCAATCTAGAAAGAGAACAGAATCAAGGCCAGCATGTGATCGCAAAGGCAAATCTGGAAGAGGAGAACCACCTTGATTATCAAGGAAAAAATAGAGTGAATGACCACTGTGCCTAGGAGGGCCTCATGTAACAAAACTGGAAAGTATATGACCAGGTAGATCATAGATGGCTAGGTCATGTTACCTACTTGAAAATATTGCACAAAGTGGTTCAAAACCACTGAGGTGCTTTTTGATGGGAAGCCAGTCATTGGAGAGACATCATATATCATGTTTTTCTCAGTACTTTCTCAAAGAATAGCTAGGCAGGACTCCCATCTGGTGGACAACCACTGATTCAAAGAAAATGAAGGAACTAGGAAAGCTCTTTTTGGAATAAGATAGGCGAAAGAATAGAAAACAACTTATAAAATGCAAGTCATGTTCATCAGTAGAAATTAATTTGTGTAGTGGGAATGTTTTGCTGGACATGATAGAATTTTATGTGTCTCTAGGAGGAAAGAGAAAGAGGAATAAGCAAACATGAGATAATTAACCACTTTGTTTTACTTCGCAGCTGGAATGGGATAGGAATCTTCCCTTAGTCAATAATTGTGGGTCAGCTGGCAAGAAGTAACTTGGAAAGCACAGTCTTAAGACTCAAACTCTTAAGGTTGTCTGACTGTGATTAAACAAACAGAATTGAATCAAACGAACACCCAGCCATCTCATCGTTTACCCAGGGGTATGAAATGTCTGCTCCACCCAAAAGATAGATTTTTCTGATGAAAAGTGTTACTCAACACCCCCAATATTTATCCCTGGTCCTTGCACAGACTTAATAGCATTTTGTTGTGTCCTGCAACAGTATTAGATACTGCTCTAGTCCATGGTCTGATAGAGAATTGTGTGTTCCTATCAGTCCAGGCATAGGCTGAACCCAGTGTTGAACAGGTGACATACAAATGTTTTTGCTATGTTATACGAGGTCAAGAGGATCCTCCCTATGTGTGCCTTTAGGGTGATTGTGCTCTGCAGTCCTCAGCTTCAAAATCAGGAAAACTCAGCCTTGAAAGTAAGTTAGGAAATTATTTCTCTTTTTGAGAAAAAACCAAACAGAATTCCTAAAACAATAACTGAAGCCCTGTTTCATGATCGGTGACTTTCTTTTTTTAATGTGTTCCCACAATGAGAACAAAGTTAGGAAGAGAGGCATCAAGAAGTCATACCCTGCAAATGTGTCCCATGAAGATTCATTAGTCCTCTAAATCAAACACGTGCATGTACTTTATCTTCCCACCGCCTCTTTCTAGAGGCGTGCATGATTCAACACAAAATAAGTGAGAGTCAGATAAAGAAATAATACGTAGATGAAAACTGTAGATACAGAACTGCCTGTTGTAGGTAAATTCACACTTAAAAGTTGTTCATAGTTACTGCTATTTGTTTCTTCTGAAGTATTTTTAAAATATTGCACATTGTGCTTGGATGTAACCTGTGATCTAGATACAGTAGTGTGCTTCAATTAGAGACAATTACGTGAACATTTTCACAAGGTCTCCACGGGAGATAAAAGACTGAGCTCTGTAACAAAATCTATCCTGACATTAAATCATGCCCTTTAATTGGTGCAGATCCTCGCAGTCTCTTACCTTGGAGCAGAGTTTTGGGTAGATGGGCGGTTAATGCGTTTCTAAACCCTCATCTTAACGATTGCCAAGTCATTAATTCATTGTGATACACAGAGCCCTACCCTCGACCTGGGAAAGGTTAAAGTGATGTTCATATATTAATCTTTATATTTTGTATAAACACGTACCTTGCCTTCTACTTTATGCAGACTAGTATATGGCATTACTACTTTGCAACTCATTACTAACTTTTGGCTGAGGTCAGACGTGATGGCAGCCAATCATTCAGGATAATTATTAATTTGGGTGTCTCAGCTCCCAGGCTTTGAAAAACAAAACCTTTCAGGATAAATTTGGTAGTAAATGCTATCAGTTGTTAAAGTGTATTTTGTTAATGTCAGACTGGTTTCTTAAAGCTTTGCGTAAATGTGGTTTCACTGGAATAGGAATGGAAGAAGCAAATAAGGAAGTTGGATGAAATGGTGTTCGCCGTGCAGTTAGTAAGTCTAAAGCATTAGCTCTTCAGCCACCTTCTGTGTTATAAAACCCTATGAATTAGTGATGGAAAGGTCACGTTTATCTTCATCTACCATGTGAAATTTTTCTTCCATAATGTATTCTTGGCTGTGTTTATTTAATAGAATTTTAAATGAGTTTAGCTTTGACTCTTCTAGCATTCAGGTTGTAAGCTTTCTTTGTTCTATGACTGTTTGCCCAGTGCTACTAAAAGGATAAAATCAAAGGTGGGCTTGATCTTAATTGCACTAATAGATCATTCCTGACACGGGAAGCAAATGTAAGGCTATGTTGGTCTTCTGCTTAGCAGCATGAATGGAAAATGGGTCTTTTTATCACAAGCACAAATAAGAAGTAGCTCCTTTGAAATGCAGTGATAGCCGAGCCTGCAGGTGAGCTTGGGTTGCTCTGGCCGGGAGCAGGAGTCACTGGGAATTTCCCACCAAACCCTTACCCTCTTGATGCCAGGAAGATTTTAGCTCAGTTTTTTAATAAACTTTTACTAAACTCATGCTAATTCAGAGGCCTACAAAGTATGCATTGTAAAACAATAACATGTGATGAGACCTCTCTGGAGAGGGCTGTTCATAGCCACCAGTTTTAGCATTCTGATGCAGAACATGAAACTCATCCCCCAGCACAGACCTGTGGTAACTTTCACAGCATTTTCTAATGCTTTAAGTCTTTCAGCATTAATTTTTTTATCTTTAGAAGTCATAGAATCATTCAGGTTGGAAAAGACCCTTGGGATCATCAAGTCCAACAATCAACCCTACACTACAAAGTTCTCTCTTACACCATATCCCCCAACACCACATCTAAACAACTCTTTGTACTGAGAATGTTCACTTTTGGAGTCAGGAACACAATAAATGTCACTTTGCTCTGCCCAAAGACATGTATCGTCCTTCCCTCCAGCCTTCACCATGGCGAGTGTCCTTACCAAACTTCACCACAGGGAAAAGCACCTTCAGAAGCTTTCTTTGGAAATGCTGAGGTGCAAAGGTTTTATTACTGAGCCTAAAAAAAATTCAGATTCCAGTAGGTAGTCTGTTTATCAAAGGAAAAAATAAGCAGTTTATTTTTCTAACTCCTGAAATTAGTGACACATTATCTTCAAAATGTTTTAGTATTCTACAGGATTCTGCGAACATTTAGCTGTGTATAACAGTCATCCCCTTTTTGAAATTAACTGCCTAATTAGTTAATAAAGTTTTACAAAACTAGAAACATTTTTTTATAACACAAAACCAAATTATTGTGAGTTTTTATTTTTCAGTAATTCATTGCCCGTTTAATTATTCCATAGCTATATGCAGTCTATCTTGTAGCTTCATTAGTTTATGAAGTTATGCACTATGCTTACAAAGTGCTAACCATTATAAAGAGAAATTTGAAGAAAATAATTACACTGAGACATTTTTACTCTAAAGAATCCATTTTGGCTTTAGCTCCATCAGACGTCTTTCCTGCCTAAAGTCTCCACTGAACATTGCATCATATTACCCTTTCAGAATATTTTAAGCAATTTAATATTTTATATTTAATATTGTAAAATTTAATATTGCAAAATTTAATATTGCTGAGGGTTGTTAGCTGAGATACATATATAGCAGATGACTCCAACTTGGGACGTCATCACTTGCCATCAGTGATGAAAATGTAATTGTTGTAGCTTCACTTGGCTTATTTCATATTCTTTCACAATTTAGTCTTCAGTTGACCACAAGAAGTTGAAGGGATGTTGTCCTAACATTCCCTGGATGACCTTGGATGCTAGATAAACCTACGTAGGTCTGTTCCTTAGACAATCTGGTATATCACACAACGATAGTCAAACACAGAGGGAACACCAAACTACAGAAAATAAATGCTTTGTAAGACTTCAATTGGCACCATCCTAATTTTTGAGCTACTGTACACATAAAGAGTTGAATAAGTTGTAGCTATAGTAGCTAGCTTTCAACCAAGGTCCGACATTATGCTTTCAGAACCTCAGATGAATTTATTACATTTATTTAAGAGGAGAAAAACATGTTTTTAAATATAATTGCAGTTCTTTACTGTCAAATAAATGGGTAGAGTCTGTGTAATTTAATTTTCAGCAGTTCTGGTCTGAAACAAAGGGAGTTGGGATGTATTCACAGCTCAGGCTTGACATTCTGCTTTCTAATAATGTTTCATGGTTGCTTGTCAAGACTTTCAACTAAGCATTGTAGATTATTTTCATCAAACAAAAGAAACAAATTCATGAGGTTAAGAATAGCCTTTTGTTCAATAATTACAAACTAATATGCCATAAATAATCTAGCAAATTATGAGCTGCCATTTATTCACTGATAGAGTGGGTTTCCACAGAATCAGAGAATAGTTTTGGTTGGAAGGGGCCTTTAAAGACCACCTAGTCCAAGCCCCTTCAATGAACAGGGACTTCTCCGACTAGATTAGGTTGCTCAGAGCACCGTCCTAACCTGACCTGGAATGTTTCCAGGGATGGGGCATCTACCACCTATCTGGGCAATCTGGGCCAGTGTCTCACCACCCTCATTATAAAAAAAAAATTCTTCTTTATATCTAGTCTATATTTTCCCTCTTTTAGTTTAAAGCCATTACCCCTTGTCTTATTGCAACAAGCCCTGCTGAGAAGCTTGACCCTGTCTTTCTTACAAGCCCCCTTTAAATACTGAAAGGCTGCTATAAGGTCTCCCCGGAGCCTTCTCTTCTCCAGGCTGAACCCCCCACAACTCTCTCAGCCCGTCCTCACAGCAGAGGGGCTCCAGCCCTCACAGCATTTCCATGACCTCCTTTGGACCCGCTCCAACAGGTCCGTGTCCTTCTCATGTTGGTGGCCCCAGAGCTGGATGCAGTAACTACAGGTGGGTCTCCCCGCAGCAGAGCAGAGAGACAGAATCCCCCCGACCTCACCCTGCTGGCCACACTGCTGGGGATGCAGCCCAGGATGGGGTTGGCTTTCTGGGCTGCCAGTGCACATTGCTGGCTCATGGCCAGCTTTTCACCCACCAATGCCCCAGGGTCCTTCTCCTCAGGGGTACCCTCCATACTTTCATCCCCAGCCTGTGCTGATACTGGGCAGGACCGTATACTAGGCCTTGTTGGATCTCATGAGCTTCACACGGGCCCAGTACTCCAGCATGTCCAGGTCCCTCTGGATGGTGTTTAGGTCCCTCTGGATAGTGTCCCGTCCCTCAGGCGTGTCAACCTCGCCACTCAGCTTTGTGTCATCTGCAAACTTTTCTTGGGATACAATGAGCTAGATGGATTAATTGTGGTAGATGCCCAAGAATAAATGGTTTGCCAGGTCCCATTGGTAAACATAATTTTTAATATGGCCTGTGCTTTTCAACTAAGATTTGCAAAGCTTTGTGTAGTAGCTTCCTATGCAGAAGTTACTATCTTGTTCAGAAAATTTAAGTATCGCTGATAAATTAGGAACATGGATTAGTCATCTCAGACTGTAAGTTCCCTTTCCGTTCTTTACCCTTCCAAGACTTCCCTGCACATCAGGTGGAAATCTGGAGACAAATATTTTTCTTATAGCTTGTTTTTAGCCTCAGTCCAACTGTGTCTTCAGTTCAATAGCATAATTGCCCTCTCTTTGTTTATCACGACCCAGCAGAAAAATAGCAGTTGCTGCATTCTCAGATGATACAGGATTTCTAAAACTCATTCTGTTTTTAACTTCTATGTTTGGGCATATTTTTGTTTGGTTTTTTGTTAGTTTGGTTTTTGTTTTTTTGGTTGTTTTTTTTTGTGTGTGTGTGTATTTTTGTTTGGTTTTTGTGTTTTGGATATTTTTTTACATTTCCTTTTAGAATTATGGTGCTCATAAAAACAATCTAAATTTTAAATCCAATAATGGTATGGTTTATGTACTGCAATTCCAGGATGTGTTTATTGTTGTTATATCCAAGAAATTCAGTTCCAAGCTTAATCCCACTGCTAAACTCCGGGTTGCTAACTTTCAGTAAGACAGAGTTGAGTATTTATCCTGAACTGACTGTATCATTACAGTAGTAGCTTAAGCGGCATGGCCTGCTCTGAAAACTTTGGTTATTAAAATATTTTGAAAATGATAAAATGGAAAATATATTTCATAAGGGGAATGATAAATTTACCATCCCACTGAACAGATCAGCAATGGATAAAAAGCAAATACCTTTTATACAAAGCCTATTTCATCCACAGGTGATGATGAACTTGGATAGGGCCCATGTAATTGTTTTTCATTCTATGTGATATTAACATATTACCCCCCATAACTATTTGGACTGTAGATGTTATGAAACTTTCTACATTTCACTGAAACTCCTATCCTTTAGTGTTGATAATATAGGCATATTCTAGATCATATTACATAGCTTTGTTTGACTGTGTGGAATTGTTCATGTTCTTTTCTAGATGAGGTGGGTTGTTTTTTTTTTCTCGCAGTTTCAACATTATTTAAAATTAGAGCAATACAAGAAGAATATGTTAGTTGCATTTGTGCCTATTTTTACTTTAGCTGCTAAAGTATCCTTCCTAACTTTGAGAGGTGTGGAGCCAAAGGTATGGAGTAGGGTCAAGAATAAGTATGCTTCTGTTTTCATTGGAATTTTAGCAAGTCTGGAACTCTCTTCAAAACAAGTAAAAGTTCTGTAGATCTACTTTAGAATTAAAAATAAAAAATGTCCTCTGTTTTTACAGTTGATTGCCCCTTCCTCCAGGTACTGAGGTTTCTTTCTCTCTAAGCCCGGGGAAAGAGATTGCTTTTTGTTTGTTTTATAGGTTTGGAGGTGGTTGTTTTTTCGCTTTGGCAGACTTTTTTAGGTCATCATCACTTTGTGATTCTCAGTCCACTTTGGGGACTTTTTCTCTTGAATATAAGAAGATTCTCATCAATTTTGGTTTTATCTTTTTTTTTTGATATTGTTGTTTTCACACTTCTGTGTAAAATGATGAAAGTTGTGAGTCCATATGTTTATTGCTAGTGGGCCACTTCTCTTTCGGTGTTTTTTTTGCTGATATTTGTTCCAACAAGAAGTCTGTCCATTAAAGTTCTTATTAGTTTGGTGAGTGCTTAGTAACGTTGGAGGTAACTTAGGCAGAGCTATGAACAGAGGGCAAGTTTGAACTAAATACTGAGTAGGTATGTATCACAGTAGAAATTAACTGGCCATTAATAGACAAATCATAGAACAGAATCACAGAGTAATTAGGATTGGAGGGGACCTCTAGAAATTGTGTAGTCCAACTCCTTGCTCAGAGCTCCCCGTGCAAATGGTAGAATATACAGAGAACTGCATAGTTTGTATTTCATTCTGATCAAACAAGGATATACTTAGAAGTGATTAGTTTCTTGTACTTGTAGTTTTTCTGGATAGATTTGAAATTCAGAACAGGATTTGGAGAGTTTTTTCATGATATAACACAGATTGTCCCAAATTATAATCAAAAGCATCCCATTGAAATAGATCATAATTAAACAGTAGTCTAAAGGCTCTAAATAGCCTAAATAATTCCTAACACCATTTCTTTTTCAAAATACTGCATTTAGAGATTACACATAGAGGTGTGAATTAAGACGCTTCTAATGGTTTAGCTCTGCAGATCGTATTGTTGCCTGCTGAACTTTAGAAAACACATGTTTTTTCATTAATTTCAGTGGTTCCAATGCAGGTATTTTATTGTACAATATGTAGTTCTGGGTGATGTGGAGAGAAAATTCAGTCTCAATCACTTTGATTTTTTAACTTAACAGTTTTATAAAAAATAAAAACTTGGTTACCAAATACATTAAGTTTTTAATATTGTTTTCTAAGCTGTTTTCAAGCAATTCAAGAGAAATAAACAATCCAGACATTCTCCCACATTCTAATAAGCTGCCCAGAATAACTGTGTAGGTGTTTCTGTTCGAAATGCACACCATCACCATTTCCTGACAAAGACCAAAGTGCTGAAGCGCTGTGATTGATAGAGGCTCTTCTTGCAGAGCAGGTTTGACCAAAAGCAAGACTGCTGCATATCTCCCACAGAATCCTTTACAAGCCTGACCTCCGCCTTCATTTCATTTTCAAAGGTGTTTCTCTTTCACACAGTCTCTACTGATGTGATCACTCGTTCCTCTCAAAATTAACTTTGATTTATAATATAGATTGAGATCAAGCAGTGTAGTGCAAGGTTGATTCCTGTCAACGGTGTCCCACTCCATGTGAAATGAAGATACGTTTGATATTTAGCTCATCTACATCAAACTTTTGTAAGGCTATTACTATCAAAATAATTTATTTTACATAGGAAAGTAAAGAAAAGCAGTGCACCATGTACATAAAAATGCTGCTTTGGTTTTTAAAATCACTTTTTAAAGCAAACAAACAAAAATAAATAACCATGTGCTTTATTCATTGTGTTGAAGTTATTAATAGGATCAAGAACAACAACAAAAAAGGTTGCTGATAAATTCAAGCATGTACAGGAGAACTGAAGCTTCTGTTTGAATTGGCTAAACAGGAAGTGGACTCCAAACAGTTTTGTGAGAAACGAGAAAAAGGAAGCAATCCGGTCCTGCAGTCACTCAGTCCTGTTTGATTTACACCCAACTGCAGTTTACATCTGACTTCCAAGTTATACCTGCTACATGCTGCTGCAGTCACAGAATCCTAGAATCACAGAATCACCTAGGTTGGAAAGGACCTTTTAAGATCATCTAGTCCATCTAGTCCAACCAATAAAAAAAAAACCAAACAGTCTGTAGGGTCCACCTTGCTACTCGGACGCCGTGTCAGTAGCTGTTCACAGAGATCAAACCCAACATTTTCCTTTGCAAGTCTTTGTTATGAACAACAGCAAAAAGTTATTGGCATGGTTCGTAAATAACAATATATGAGTTTAGAATGAAATTCCTCTTCCCATAATTAACCACAGATTTCATTGCTGAAAAAGTCTACATGCTGGAAGTACTGGAGTAACAACACTCCTCATTGACCTGTGTTAGCACGGACTTTATGCCCTGTGTTTGCTTGGTATTTTTGTTAGAGATGGAGCTGCATGAGCATTTCAGAGAAGTTTCCAGCAGCTGTTCCAGCTGATGTAGTGTCTGTTCACAAAAGCTGTCTTGAATTCAGTGAGCCCAACCTCCCCACACTCCCTTCCTGCAGGGGGAACATCTTCTTCAGCATCATGGCAGTCGAGTTAGACTCCAACCTTGGACCACTTCCTGGGGAAGTCTATCCCTCTTTCTTGTCTACAGTGAGATAATGTTCACTAGGTTGAGTTTAGCCTTTTTTGGGTGAGTTTCTCCACTTTTGCATTGTCTTCATCCTGCTAGTATTCAAAACAAAGCAGAGCCTAGTCAGCTTTTGGAGTGTTAAACCAGACACCTGCTCATTTGCATGAGCAGTTGTCACCAAGTTGTCCAACAATAACAAGTATTTCCCGTTTTATATTATTAATTCAGAATGTGGGTGATGAAAATAAGGTAGCTTCTAAAATTTTATAAGAAGAAAACTATATAGAAAGGGAAACATCAATGTTTATTTTTGCTTAGATGGTTACGTAAGTAGTTCAACTATGTGTTTTTAAACTAAACATCTAAAGATGGTTTAGCTATCTTGGATCAGTAACTTAAATAACTTGAATTATGGTGTATAACAACAGAAATGAAATGACATATGATAAGAAACTTATTTAGTAAAAAGGTTACTTAGTAGTCTGAAGGTTAGTTACCAGTCTAACTGAAAGTTACTTATTTAGCTTCTGGACTTGACACATTTGTTTTTCATAGCCGTCCAGTTTTTCATTTCTAAATCAGGATTTAATTTCTTGAGAAATGGCAATATAAAAATATTTCAAATTTAGAATTTCTTTTGAAATCATTGCTCTAAAAAACATGCGTTTATAATTATAAAAGTAATTCCTTTTTCTCTACTGAACAAAGCAAAATAAAAATTAATTTTGATTGGCTTGACACTATTTAAGTGGCATCATAGTGTCTAAACTATGACTTTGTTTAAAGACTTAGATGATGAATGCTAAATTAATTTTATTAATTGATAACAATGTATGAAGCTACATATGGTAAACTATTTAAGTTGTATGTGAAAGGGAATACATATGTGGCAAAAACTCATTGTGGCTTTTGTCTTTGGGGTGATAATTGCTGTGAAATTCCATACAATACCATCCTGCTTGAGTCAGTTGGCCAAGCTGCAGGCAGTTCCAAGACAACACAAGCACAATAGTAATTTTATATCCCCACCTGATATAATCACAGATAGACAGTGTGGGGTTTTTTTCTTTACAGAATAGAAATTAAATGGTTGGGCTGCAGTTCCCGGAAAAGTTGCTCTCACTCATTATTTCTGGCTTATTTATGTTTAAAAAATAATAACAACTAAGAATAAGACACTATTCAGTAACTTGTATTGCCGGAAATGATGACAGTGTTAAATAGATTTTCTTTTTGTAAAGAGGTCCAATTACTCCATTATTAATGATATTATTTAAGTACTCATTAAATGTGCCATTATTTAATGGGTTCATGTTAGTTTAAAGCCTTCATTAAAGGATTACTGTGGGGGGTTTTGTAATCTTGTATTTTTCCATCCATCCAGTGTTATATTTCCTACTGTCCCTATGAATTCAGAAACTTTTTTATTTGAACAATGAATTTGGGATCTCAGGCCCTTGTTGAAGGTGAAGATTATGTAGTTTTCTGGTGCTGTAAGAAGCTGGAAACAATTTAAGCTTCATGGGTTTACATTGTCCTCTTTGAAATTAATGTGTGAGATTAAGGTGATGTTTATTTGTTCTGTGGACCTTAATATCAGGCAGCAATTTCCTGTCTTGATAAGAGTGTCCCATTAAACCATACTGAATTTCCCAATGGACCAATCGGAGAAGCAGATACAATCCCAATAGGAGAAACAGGGTGACCAGGTACTTCTTTATTTAATTGTCAGTGTATCTTCTACACCACATAGTTAACAGAGAAGGAAGAATTAACATCCAGTTGGCATTGCTGTTCTTCCCTTGATGTTGGACAACAATATCCTAGATTGTAGGAGAAAAGTCTTTCCTGTCTAACACTGTTATGTGTTGTAATTTTTTGTAGTTGCAATCATCCTAATTATACCTAGAGCTAGACTGGTAAGGATAATGATACTGAAATATTTTTCCAAAACTTAGAAAATTTAACTATATTAAGTTAATTAAGAAGTAGTTTCCATCTGACTGAAGTGTTATGCTTCCAAAAAGAGTGGTTATATCCATAATCAGCAGTCAACTTTTGTCACTTTTCTACTTGCTATAAGTTACTGTTTGAGCACATTCATTTATTTCATCAGTCCTGCTAAAAAATAAGTATCTCAACATGGGAAAATCTAATTCTGGAATCTGTTTCAGAACTGGGAAAAGCTGACTGCTGTACATTGACATTGGCTCTTGTATTAAGGGTGTTTTGAGGATTTTCGGTGAACTAATACCATTCCTCAGGGATCATTGTGTGAGTGAAAAATAAAGTTTAAAAATATAAAGTATATAAAACTCTCCATATTTTAGATGTGTCTAAACTTTACTGTTCTAAAAATTGACCTTTGTGTGTATACACATAGATACACAGACATACATGTATAGACGAAGAGTAGCTAGACTAGACAAGCTAGGCAAAACTACCTGGGACAGACAACAAAACTAAGCTGAAAACATAAGCACTGGTGTAACTTACAACAAAAAGAAGCTACAAAAAAATGAAAGACTACAGAATGCATGCATATTTTATTTTTTTTATATATCTTATATCTTTTCTATAGCAGCATTAACAAATGTGAGAACCTGCTGGTTGCGCCATTCTAGTGCCTTCATGGATTTTCTCCAATTTACTCCCGAAATCTCACCTGTTCAGGAGACTGCGTTTGCAGTTTTGCAATGCCAATGGTTTTCAAAGTGTTTCAAGTGTGTTCCAAGATGGATTTATATTGCAAAAAAATGCCATTTCCTACCTCTCTTAAGATTCTGATTATGTATGCTGTAGTTGTTGTAGTTATTTAGCCTCTTGTAGGCCATCCAGATTCATGGGGCTTAGACCGTTCTCCTCTGAATTGTCCTACAGTGATTCAAAGTGCAGAGGACAGAATACTCCCATTCTGGCCTGGTATGGCCAGGTAAAAGAAAACTTGATTCATAAGCAGAGAGACCAGTAGGTTTCCTTGTTTCGCCTTTTTCCTTAAATCTTGATCAGCTGCTGCTCAACTGTGGCTTGTATCATGCTTCAGCTCATTAAAGCCATCTCTCCACTCCATCCTCTTCTGCTTCCCACCCTGGCTATATTGAAATTTGGTGTTTGCTTGATTTCTGTTTTTCCTTCTTTCCTCAGAAGTGTCTCTGTCTAAGTCCACCTCACCCCTTCACTGATCATTATCATCCATGACCTCTCCAAATCTAGTCCTTGGCGCTGACTGTTTGCTGGATGCTGCAATTTGACATTCTGATGCTCTCTCATAAAAGCCTTTCTCCTGCTGATACCTGCCTGCAACTCCTGTTACTCCCACACTAATCCCAACATAAACTTCTTGGATTTAGCTAAGATAATTAACTCTGTTATGTCCTTTTATTCAACCAGTAGCCCATGTTAACTCTTCAAATGATGGTCACCAGTTGTTGGGCACTGTTCTTGGTACTCTTTGATGCTATGGGAGCCCTTTTAATGTGCTCTGTTACAAATGCCCTCTGTGTGGTGGTGAACATGAGCAACTTGTCTTCTCCTTTCCCCTGAAACATCACAGCAGGATGCCATTCAGGTCCAAAACAAATTAATTTTGTGGTAAGCAAGCCTCCTCCTTAAATTGTCCCATTGGTCTGCTCTAATTGTGTAGATGAATGTGGTGTGCACAGTTCAGGCATGTTTTGAGTACCTAATAAGCTCTGATGAGAGAACAAACACTAGGACTACATGTAACAGGCTGCCCAGGGCAGTGGTGGAGTTGCCATTCCTGAAGGTATTTAAAAGACGGATAGACATGGTGCTGAGGGACATGGTTAGTGGTGGACTTGGCAGTGCTGGGTTGATGGTCGGACTCAATGATCTTAAAGGTCCCTTCCAGCCGAGACAATGCTATGATTCTCTATGTCTAGTTTAAATTGAGATACTGCAGGCAGTAGCAGTAGGCTAGGAGGCTGGCATTATGAGGAGACCTGAAGAGTGATCAGAATTGGAAATTTGAAATTAACAAGCTGTAGCAGCTTGAAGAGAGAATACCTGACATTTTTACCCTAAATTTTCTACATTTAAGTGAATTCTCTTCTTGGAACATTTTCCCTATTGACTATCACATTTGTTGGTGGGAAACCGTGACAGAATGAAAAAATTTTTAATAGAAGTGATACAAATTTCAGTTCTTTTTTAGAAGCTGTAAAGTTAAACACAAGAAGAGGTGTATAACATCAAGGGTATTTTTATACTTAATACTTAGAATTAAATACAAAATAATACCATAGTTTCTCTTCATGCATTAACGTGCTTGTTTTTGGTGATGAACCATGTAGAAGTTTTAAAAAATTGAAAATGCTCATTTTCTTCATTTAGTTCTTTGATTAACTGGATGTGATGTTGGTTATGTAAATAATATCGTATATGGTTGCAGACAACTGGAATCTCTTTATCTCAACTGTAGAGTTACCTAAGCCTTGCTTCAAAAATAGGGACAAATATAATATGCAATCTGAGCCTACAACTCTGTCTAAGGTCTATCAAGGCCCTTCCCATAAAGTAAGTCCTCACACCTGATTTCTGAGCTGTATTTGCTTTGTCCTTTTTTCAGTTTTATGGAGTTGAGTTTGTTTGATAATCAGTATTCAGTACTATTCTTCCACATGGGGTTCTGCAGCACCTGAGCAAATCTTACCTTTGAGAGGCTGGTTAATGGAACTGTGTTCCTCCATCTGCACAAGGAGGCCCTTCACGCCGTGCATATAACACAATGAAATGCAGAGAGCTCTACGTTACCACAAATTGAACCTGGTTTAGACTTGCGAGCGGGACAGCTATGGCAGTGTGGCATTCAACTCAGCCCAATTAGTCCTACCCAGGGGCAAGGCTTAATTGTTTCTATCTAGACCTGTCTGTTCTTCTTCCAAACCCCAGGTAGTATTTGTGCACAGTGCTGTATTGCACGGTGGAGACACAACGGCTTAGGATATTGATATTGTCAAGGACCCATGTGCTAGACGCCTTTGCAGAATGTGCATGGGTCGTTAATAGTCAATTAACTCAATTTAAACTTTCAGATTAGCAGTGTGGTGCTGCACATGCATTTCTCATCAGCCTCATCTGCTTATATTTTTTACTGCACCAGCCTCCACCTATGCTTCTCCTTGTCCACAGAAGCACCCCCAATTTGTTTTTCTATTGGTAACAATAACAGGATAAAACAAGTTACATCATTAATTAAGAAATCAGATAGGACAATTTAATACTTAGGAAGGCTCCAGTGCCCTCCTATAGGTAAATGATACCGTTCTGTAAGGTATATGGTAATATTTACAAAGAAAGGCGGGAAAGAAATATAAAGAACATACACTTACAAAATTGCCAATGACAGGAATTCATAATTTCTAAACTGTTGAGCCTGATTTCTAGTAAATTGGACTACTTCTCAATGTAATATACAGTGAGACACCAAAAACGTACATCTATAGATGTGTTTGATGTTCTTGTCTTAAGGTGTTTTTGCAAAGCAGAGAGTTTTCACAGTGAACATATAAAAGACTAAATATTTTTGTCTGAATGTTTGTATAGCTCAAATAAGACTCATACTTCCAAGGTGCTTTTTTCTTTCTGTTGGTTTTCTTTTCCGTATACTGTTCTGGTTGTGGTCAAGATGAAGTTGTTTTTCTTGATAACAGCCTCTGCAGTGCAACGTTGATAACAGCCTGGTGTTTTGGCTGTTGCTGAGCAGTTCTTGCACAGTATCGAGTCTTTCTAGTTTTCCCACTCTGCCACCACCGCAAGCAGGCTGGTGGTGGGCAAGAAGCTGGGAAGGGACACAGCCAGGACAGCTGGCCCAAATTGACCAAAGGTATATTCCATACCCTATAACATCATATTTAGGAATAAAAACTGAGTGGCGGGGGGCGTTGGTCTTGCTTGGAGACTGGCTGGGCATCTGTCTGCTATGGGAGGTGGAGAGTGGTTGCTTCTGTATCACTTGGTTTTATTCCCTTTCCCTCGCTTACCAAATTGTCTTTATCTTTGGCTCATGAGTCAAAGATGATGAGGGCCCTGGAGTATCTCTCTTGTGAGGAAAAGCTGAGGGACTTGGGTCTTTATAGTCTGGAGAAGAGAAGACTGAGGTGGATCTCATCAATGCCTATAAATACTTAAAGTGTGGGTCTCAGGAGGATGGGGCCAGTCTTTTCTCAGCGGTGCCCAGTGACAGGACAAGAGGAAACAGGCACAAACTTGAACATAAGAAGTTCCACCTAAACATGAGGAGGAACTTCTT
>JAOXJM010000019.1:77525085-77539002 GCA_026413425.1 Tringa solitaria
CAATAAGCTGATTCGATTTATTAAGTATTCTTGAGAAAAACATAAATATTGTGTTTTCATAATTTTTTGGTGTATTATTCTATCTTGCTCAAGGCTGAAATCAGAATATGCTTCTGTTTGGGTTTTCTTTCTGAAAAAAGCATAGCGTCTTTTTGGTGACCCTAACAAAGCAGGAACTTTTGTCAAAAATGGTAGCTAAATTTGCTTCCTGTAATCTGTATTTAATTGAATAAGTGAACTCTTTTCTTTGAATGCGTCTCCCAAGCTTGTCAAGAAGAGGAGGTACAGATCCATCAATGCCAATCGGGCAGATAAATGGAAGCCTTAAGAAGATTTGCCTTTGTGTATGAAAATTGCTATAAAGCATTTTAAATATGAAAGTGTTGGAGCTGAATGTTGCCAAAGTGGACTTCGTAGAAGTGAGTTTACTTTTTTAGCAGAGGGAGTATCAGAAAATGCAGCACTTAGTCCTGCAGATCAATAGCTGTTGGCATACCACGGAGTCTAGCCTTTCGAATAGCTACACTCCAGACATAAGTATCTAAGGGGCAACACCAAGATGAATCCATTAATCTGATGAAGATTGATTGAGCTGATTGAGCATATGTCTACTTCCTCTCATTTTGATAACAGCTACAAATAGCTGCTGATGAAAATTAGAGCAGACTTAGAACATGTGTCAGCTTAAAATCATTCTCTGCAGTCTCCCACAGCTCTCATAAAGCCCTCCCAGTCTATGAAATGCATTTCCCAGCTGGGAAGCCACAGTGTTCCTTGGAATACTCTAGGAGCTTGATTAAATCACCATTCTGACTTTTTTTTCAGTGGGCAGAACAATGCAAAGAAGCACGTAACTGATAATGGATGTGTGGTAGACTTGCTTGGCAGAAGGTAACTTTCAAGGCTGCTGCACGTGAAACTCTGCCTTATTGTAGTCCCCGCAGAATTGTTGGAAGCTGTTTGAAACGGGGAGTTTCCGTGGTGGAGGTATTGTCACGCAGCAGGTGGCTCCCCATTGCGAGGCTGAACTCTATACAAGAAATGACTGGCAAGATCATTGCAGCTTTTCTCCTTTCTGTAGCATATAGGTACAATCCCATGCATTTAATTTATTTAAGTTATTCTAACAGTATTCTACTAATAAATATAAGAATAGTAAAATACACATAAATACATATGCATGTCAAATAAATAAAGCAGTGAAGGGCATTTTAAGCTCTTCGTACTCATGCTGGTAGGATATTAGTCATGCAGATTTGGCTACTGAGGCCAGTGGGATGACTCACACATGGGAATAAGGCACTGAAAAGTCTGTCCCTAGGTGACTTCAGAAACACGCTATGCTTATGGACTGAAACAAAGTTTCACAGTGTCAGTTTAGCTTTTAAAATGTCATGTAAAACACTAAAAAAGAAAACCGAATCATGATGTGACCAGCTGAAGTTGAAAGCAAAGAGTTGCTTAATTATTTAAAGGAAAGAGTTCAAAGTTAAAGTTTATAAGAGTTCTTTAAAGCAGAGAACTCCACAAATAATTGTCACTCTGACATTTAAGTGTTGCTCCCGTTGTACTGCCTTTCTGCTGCATAATAATGTAGGTTGTATTTGGCTTCAGAATTTTTAGGGGGAAAATTGTTTTTCAGTGGTTATTATGCAACTGATGCATACAGCTTAAGCCTCTCTCCATCTCTGAGGTTAAGGTGTTCCACTCTGCCTGAAGTGTCTTGTAGTTTGTTATCAGTATATTCACCTCAGATGAATTAGTGCCATTTACTGAGAAAGAGCAAGATGTTTTTACCTTTGTCTGCTGTGTCCTAGCCGAGCATCCTAACCACTAGGTTGTTAAATACTCCACAGGAGGCATTAATTTGTAGATTTTTTTTTTCCTTGACAGCTATAGTTTAATTTCAGCAAACAAGAGCTTCTGATTAAATATCTTACTGATGGAAAAACCCTGTGTGTGGAATTTTACAGAAGTGGGGATAATTATCGTTAGTGCTGTGTTTCTTAAATCAGAAACAGTAAACAAAATCCACTGCTAAGGATTCTGTGCGATAAAGTTAGTGACTGTGACAGACAGAGGTACTAAAATGTTAACAGCAGTGTGTTTCAGCTTGTTTTTCACTAAAGCCTGATCTTTCTGGGAAGGTTATTCCAAAGAAGGCAATATGTTGTTGTGATCTTGGGGTTTTGCAGTTGTGAACCATACCTGAATTACCCAACATGGAAAATAATTTGCTATCTTTGTTTTCTGAGTTATGCTTTGGGGTGCACTGACAGTAGGCAAATGCAGTCTATGGAGTAGACTGAACGCAGTCTACCCTACCCCTTTTATGGCATTATGTTGTTGTGAAACATTTTGGATTATGTTGTTCTTGCAATGCTTTTGATGAATCTTAATAGATCTAAATCCAGAGTCTGAGATTTATGGATTAAACAGAAAGAGTTAGCGAGACTTTGCCCATGTTTGGGCAGGTGGAAGTAGGGATCTGCAAACAAAATATAAGTATGTTTGGGCTGCCGTGGCTAAGTGTGTTCTCTGGTGCTGTAATTTAATGCTCTTTAGAATAAGATACATACCTGTGACTCGGCCTTTTCACAAACAAAGGAAAGTACCAGCGGGACATCGTCCTTTTGCACAACAGTAATGCTTTCACTCCTTAAGAAAGAAGTTACCTAATCTCAGAGTGTGTGGAACAAACAGGCAAGTTTTAGAGGCTAACTTTTTTGTCATACTTTCAGTGCAAACACACAAGAAAGAGATAAAAATGGGGCACGGGGTAAGTTTGTTAGCCAGGAATAGCTCAGTTTTCAAAAGGACAAACAAAAATTATTAAAAAGACCATCTTAGGTAATCGTCCACAGGCACAGAGTTTTGGAAGTTGTGTATTGGCTTTATTAACTTTTTTTTTTCCATTCTCAGTAAACACAGGTATGTGCCAGTGTCTCCAGACCCAAACATTCTCGTGCAGCACTCAATCACGTGTTGAGTGCATGAGCAAGTCACCTTTGTATCTGTCCAGAGTTCATGCTAAGGTCTACTTTGTGCTCGTTCTTATTGTGTTTCCCAGGAAACAGAAACAGTGTGGAATAACAGTGGTTTACTAAACATCTGGGAATATCGTTTTTGATGGCAAAGTACATTGTATGCCCATGATGATATTTTTCCTTGCTCTGTATAAGCATCATTCAAGGTTTTTTTTACAAATTCCAAATACCAAATAAATAACTGTTTCTGTTAGAAGTCAGGAGAAATGTAGGAAATCTTCTCTGCAAAGCACATGCAGAATCCCATTTTGGCTTCTTTTGCAAGAATATGCCATCACTCCTTCCTGTGTAGTTGGGAGATGCTGCCTTACATGTATGTCCTGTGTGATCCTGGCTTATGTTCCCAAAAGGAATATAAAGAAAGGAATATAAAGTGCAACAATAAATAAGAAGTCAATTGTACTTTTCTGCTTTTCTTACACAAAGAAGCAGAATTGGAGAGATTTTGAACAATTTTATTCATTTTCCAGGGTAATTAAAAAGAATGAAATATTTTGTGTCTGAACAGACTTCATTTTTCAAAGAATTTGTGGTCATGCTCAAAAAACTTGTATCATTTTAGAAGATTACAAATTTGATGGTTGTTGACAATGTTAAAACTAGGAAACAACAGTAGAAATACGGATGTATCTCCTCCATAAACTGAAATTTCTATTATGTAAAAATGTTAAATATTTCTAGTATGTATAAATGTATTACACATACTAGGAAAGAAAGTCTGCCTGTGTTAGACATTTATTCATGATTGGTAAACCCATAGGATACCACAGTGAAAATTAGAGATTTTAAAGCAGTGACATCAGAGATTGACAGCAATGGACTAGCAGAGATTAAAAGTCAGATGAGGACACAGTATGTGAGTGTTTCCTTGGAAAAGATTGTCTTTTTCTGAGTCCACCTGGTAGAGGAAGAGAGGGATTATCAAAACATGGGGAGAAGCGGGAGACAGCAGTTAGTATCACTGGCTTAATCATAAAGGGCACAACTGGATAACAAACCCAATTTTTCTTATAAACTTTCTGGTTCCTAATCCAAAATACAGTGCCATAGATTTTTAGATGCAGGAACTCCTGGTCACTGTGTCTTTTCTTGTGCTGCGGAATAATTAGAATCCAGCTGCTCAACAAGATTCATCCATGTAAACAGCCATTGGGGCACAGCATCTTCTGTGTCAGACCCTTGAATACCCGTTTTGCAGAATAACATCATGTTAATGTAATTTTCTCCAAAAGATGTTTCTAGGTTAAGAGCAGGGCTCTTTGGAAGAATATTAGTTAATCATTGTCTCATTGGCAGGTGATGTTACACCAAAATAGAAGTATTGTGCTCAAAATTTTCATTTCAGTCAAAGTTACCAGTAGGTAGAAGAGAAAAAATGTGGTTTTGTTGATACAGGCCAGCCATTGGAAATCTAGAGTTGGCAAACTCTGTAGGAAATATCTCTATGGAAAGATCTCACGTTTACCTGTTGTGCTTAGAACCTGTGCTGAAAAATCACGTAGACTGTGTTTTTTTAAGGCACTTTCTTCTCTCATAATAGCAAAAGAAAAATAAAGAAAAATCAAGTACTTTTGGTATTGAAGTTGAGTAAGTATTCAACATCCTTACTCTACAAAGTTGTTGAGAGCCAAACAGCAATGAGACAAGACAACCACGCGTGAGCCTTCCAGACTGCTGGTATCACTCGGCAAGGGGAACCTGTATGGCAGGGCCACCTCTCGTCAATAAATTGTGTCAGTTCTCTACCATCTGTCTGAGATCCTTTCCTTGTAAGGTGTGACCATGCCTTTTGCTGCCTGCATTAATCCTTACTCTACTGCACACCTTGAGACTTCAAAATGAGCGAGCTGAGGATGCTATAATGAGTAGTTCCAGGAAATCTTGGCTCATTCCCCATGTCTTCCACAAGTAAAGCTTCCAGGGGTAGCATCTGCTGCAATTCAACATTTTGCTCTCATAGTGGTCATGACATCAATACCTTTTTGTTGATATTGCTGTGTCAGCATAGACTTTTTGCAGTGATGTGTAGTGGACTATAGCAAAAATAGCCAAAACTCCTCCAGGCAAAAAATGATTGTATGCGTTGGCACAAAACAACTCAGCCAGCTGGGTGTCTCCCGAGTCAAATAATATGATGAAGCTAAGCTTGGCAGATGAAAACCTCCCAGTGTGGAAGGGCCTTGATGTCTTCTGATTGCTATGGTAGGAAAAACAGAAGTGAAAACATCGCTAGAAAACACTACGCTAAGTCTTTTTATAGGCTGATGTTTCAAATGGTGTCAGCAGAGCTGTAAATTGTAAGCTTCTGGCACAGGGTGTAACATTCCAGAAAAAGAATATCTTTTTTCCACAGAATCAGATTTGATGTTTAATAACAAACAGTGTGAATGTAGCCCAGTGAACTTTAACACATCAAGGACAGTGTTCTCAAATAAAGTGGCCTGCAAAGGTGACAGAGTTCAGTTCTGGTCTTGCAGACCTTTGAAGCTAGCTTGTTTAATTTGGGGCAAGTTTATATACATGAAAGAGAACTGTATATTTTGGCTTTGGAATCTAGATTGCTGTTTAACCACCATTCATAATTATGGTATTACTTATTAATCTTTGTAGCCTTAGGTCAGTAAAGATCTGAAAAGCAGCTGCATGGGTCAAGCATGAGAACTTGTCTCCTCTTCTTTTAAGTGATGGGTGGTTTTAAAAATAAGCATAGCAACAGCATGGAATACTTATGTGTTGATTTTCACAGTCCATCACAAAATTCTTAAAAAAAAAAATTCAAAATCTCTATGTTGTAGATGGAGGGAGTGAGAGGCAGAGAAGCATCCTTACTGCTCTGTGAGTCTTTAAATTAGGATATGGCAGAGCCAGGATTCAAACCTGGGTCCCTTCACTCCAAGACCAGTGGTCTGTCTGCTCTAGTATGTATGAATCAAAACAAAAGCACGTTCTTAGTAAAAATCTAAAAGTCATCCACCAATTTGATAATCCCATTTTGTCTTTGCGACACTAACTGGAGTTAGGATCTACACCACATTCTGAGTTGCTTTTCCAGAAATTCAGTCCTCTGTCTATTAGGATTTCCTTTGAAAGATTCTATTCTGAAGATGCATTTCTACCTTTAAGAGCTTCTCCTTGACAACAGCTCAAATTCTCTGTTAAATTTTCTGTTAAAAAGCATTTCTACTGCCTGACAGTAACTTGCTGGAATTCAAGTCTCTGAAGGGTTATTTGGGGTCATAATTTGGGTAAGCAGTATTTTTCTTGTCTGTTTTTAAATTGATACTACATAGGCATTGTTAAGATCTTAATGCTTAAGCAAGCTTCCTTAGATAATAGTAGCCACTTTTAAATTTAATATAGGTAAATGAAAATATAGTTGGGTTTTTTTATGTTTCTCAAAATAGTTTACTTGAAAGTGTTTAAAATTCTGCCTGTATGCAGAGCCCTTTCTCATTTTCTTGTGTATTTTCCTAGATTTTTCCATGGGAGATAGGATGCTAAATTCTTGCCACAGGGCAGGCACTTTGTAATTTTCCATGTGCTACCTAGAAGTTTATGTGAGATTTGGAATTAATCACTTATACAGTTCTCCCTCATAATGTGATTTATCTGTTACTGATTGACCAGGGTGAATATAAAGTTCTTAAACTACTGATGATACCTTTCTATAAAATAAGAATGCCATTCACCTGCGCTCAAACAATGGGTTATTTTCCTGAAAAATCTGCCTCTTGAGAGAGGGGTTGAAACCATAAGGTCAGAAAGGTTCTTCCTATAGTAGCCCTTGCAGTGCTAAAAACATACCGTGGTTGCATATAAATATCTCCTTTTGTTTCAGGGTATAAATTTACACAGGAGTGCAGTGAGCTGCTGAGCACCGTAGGGAGCTATAAACAATTATTCTGGAGCCAGAAGCTTCAATCCTTTTTCCGCAGGAAAGAGGACTTTTCCTTTTTGTTAGCAGCTGGAACAGAAACATAGGTTCCAGAGGTTCCATTGGTAGCTTTCCCATTATCCAGAGAAGGAACAGGGGGCAAAAGCAGGAGGAGGAAAATATTTTTAAGGTTCATTATTTTGTCTCCACACACAGAATTTTGCAAATAGTCTCCTTTTTTTCTACTATGTACACTACGCTGGAATGAAAAAGCCCCCCTGCAAAATACAATCTACTTCAGTAAATTCATGTATCTTAAGAACTAACCACATTTTCAACTTTAGTAACAAAGACTTGAGGTGGCTCACGAGTAGAACAGCCACAGTCTGCTGTCTCCAAATAAATTAAATGCCAGTATGAGAACGCATAAAATAATGAAAATCATTTTCAGATTACCCTGAAAAACATTTTTCCATCTGAACTCTACATATAATCATTAGAAATTGTGAATGTTTCACTAATTCTAGATTCAGGAGGAGCTCTCCCAATTTTCCCTCCTTAAAAAAAAAAAATTAAAAAAAAAAATTAATTTACTAGGGTGAGGGCAGGGATTAAATGGAGTTTTGTTGAACATTGACTGTTTAAGACTCATTTGCAGGTCGAAGAGTACAATAGAGGTCAGAACTGAGTGGGCCATGCTCACTGTCACACCATGTGTCTCTGCTCTTCGGTGAGTGGTGACCATTTCTTACTGGCACCAGAAAGCACTGGTCAGAGGGGGAAAGGGTGATCAGGAATGTCCTGTTCGTGTCGGCCTGTGTAAAAGGCATTGGACCTATGGGTTATGTCTTGTGAATCTGTAAGAAAAAGCCGTATTCAAAGTCATAGTGTATTTATAAACTAATCACGCAACTTCCATGGAAATCTTTTCTGGAATTTCAGGAATTTCTCGCAGACCTGAATTTGTGGGTGGGATGGACTCCTGTCTGGCACTAATGACACCATTGGCTGTTATAACTTCACCTCCTAATTTGACCTCTGGATTCAGTGCACACGAGGAGGACAGGCCTGTGCACCAGGGGGGAGGGGTTCTCTTTGACCATAAGGCCTGCATTTTCAGGCAGAAAAAGCCCAGGTTTTGTCAACCTTTATTTGTGCATTGTACTTGTAGGAGTGATTGCTTGGAAAGTCACACTTACTTAAGTATATATACTAGCCATCTAATACTAAAATTGACAACATTAATAAGTCCATGGTCTCGTGCTGATTTCTCACATGTTATATTGTGAGAATATTTCCCTGCCTCTTACTCTTTTTTTTTTTTTTAATTGCAGCATTCATTTCAATTTCATCATTGGGAGAAATGGAAAATAGAAATAGAAAACAGTAGAGCACATACTTTTTCCTCTCCTCCTGCTTATATACACTGGATACTTGAGTTTATACCATGACCTATAAAGTGTGGTCTTGAACCTCTTTATATAGGAATGAATTTTGGTCTGTTGCTGACAGCTGGAATACTCTTTTTCCATCACAGCACCACCTGCTGGGACCCGGTGCCCAGTCTTCTAAAAAGTGCTGTCTCCTTGCAGCCCGTAATTGTGCCACTTCCACCTTCTGCTTGCAAATGGTACCAAAGTCCTTGGTAGTTGGTCATTTTAAGGTTTTCCCTTGCCCTAAACCATAAATAGTAGGATATGAAGATTCAAAAGGAAGGAAAAGGAATGTTCTCATTAAGAGCGTGTAAGGTATTTATATAGTGGTGTTTGTGGTTTTATTAGTGTCCCAAAACTGAAAAACCAGCCTGAAACTCTGAATTACTTCTCTGTAGTGAAACACATAATGTGAAAAAAAAAAATATATTAAGTGTGCTCTATTGCTTCTATTACTTAAAGTTTAAAATACAGTTAATTACACAGCCATCTGATTACCTGGCAGAAATATTTTAAGACAAGTGGAGGATATTTGAAACTGGCTGATAATCTGGCAGTTCATTCCCAGAGAAAGCACTGAAGATCCTCAAATAAAAACACCCTTCAAGGTCTGGGCAGGAAGGACTGGTGCCTCTCTGGGGAGCGTGGGGGCCAGGAGCAGACTCACTGCTGCAATCACTGGTGGCTGTGGTTCTAATTAGCCGTCCTCCAACATTATTCTGCCGCAGTGGAAAAACATATGAGGCACTAAACCTTAACTTATCACTCAACTAATAATTAATTAATAATGGTTTTGGGGGGAAAAGGTCTGTTATGTTTTTTTAACTAAGCTGCAACACATTTTTGAACCCCTGGTCACATTGAAAACACTTTTTCTCTTAGAGGGTAGTCAGTTTAACAACAAATGCTGTTCTGGGTTAATTTAGACCTGAAAAATAACTGTAACAACTCCAAAATACTTATTCCTCGCATGCAATGGTACTGCTTCTGGGTACTGTCACGGTATTCAAGGGCTAGGTAACGTTTTTTGTGTGGTTCCTCAAAACACGACGAAAGTTAACTCTTTGTCTCATTTGAAGTTGCTTTGGGCTTCTTTCTTCGTATCCCCTTCCTCTGTTTCCAGCTGGTGGTTTTATCCCCCCTTGTATCTTGCTTCCACATAAAGGTAATTTTTAATAAAATATATTTTGATTTTTAGGCTGGATATCAGGAAGAAAAGAAATTGCCCACTTTAAGTTGGAGAAGACGGTGGGAAATGGGAGAGAAAAGGGGAAGCCAAAGAATACTCATTTTCAAGTGAGCTTCCCCTGTGACTCATGCCCCACCAGTCTGGCTGAATTCCGTTGTGTAGGGTCAGTTCAGGCCTTGAGAAAAGAGCTTTTAGAGAATGAAAGAAATGGAAACCTGTTTGATTGCTCGTGGAGCATAAAGCTTGAGATTTCACCGTGCAGCAATGCCCCAGTGCGAGCATGTGAGTGCCTGCTAGAAATCCGTTCTTCTCCAAGTTGTGTGGCTTGCTAACCTCTTCAGAGGTGCCAGGTAATAAACTGGTTATGTCAGTCCTGTTCAAAGAACATGAGCAACCTGCATTTCAAAGGTGTGTCTCATAGTCACAAGATAGAGCCTAAAAAGAGATGGCCTTCAAGAAAACAGGTGGGCTTCCAAGATCTTCTCTTCCTGAGGGGTGTACACCCTGACTTTTTCTCTCCACCTGTGCTCTGATTCAGGCTTTCTAAAAATGCTGCATTGCAAACACTCCATTTAACAATCCTCTGATCTTCTGCAATTTTATTTCACCTTTAACCTTTTTCTTAATGCCTCTTCCTCTTCCCCACCTCTATAGCTGCATCATTTAGTCAGGACCCAAAGCAAACAGGGGTGTTGATTTTACTCCATGTGCTCTGCCCTGTTGTTTAAATGTAATGAAAAACAAAAGCCATTTTGAATGAAATATTGAAATATTTGCAAAATTGCTTCCCGAGAGTAAGAAGTTTTATGTTTTAAGATAATATAATGAGAGTTTGCAAGTCTCTACATTTCTGGAACAGAGAGAGAGATTAGTGTAATAAAATTATGATAAACAAGACTCAAAATTCAGAGACAAAAATGAACACAGGAGAAATTCCAATATATTTATAAAAATGTTCTAATTTCCATCTCAGTTTTATGCCTTTACTGTTGAACTGCTTACTTCTACAGGAAATAAAATACATTGCTCTGTAAAATAGTAAAATATGCTATCAAAGGTAATGAACAGTTACTTGGTCTTTACTTAGATGATCATAATCTCTTCAGAATTGTCTTTTGGTTTCACATAGTTGCTATCAGAAGAATATTAGAGAAGTGATTGCCTCCTGTTTTGCTTTTAAATGTTAATTCCTGAGGGGTTTATTTTTTTGAATGTTAGTTTTCTACTTCGCGGTCAATGCAAGTATTCTTTAATTCTGTTTTAAAGACTTTTGGTGCAAGTTAGGGATTTTGAGAGCAGAGCAGTACTATTTACCCATGGTCTTGATTAGAGGGGAATGAGCAGATACTCCCGGTAAAATGATAAGCTTGGGACCTTTGTCAAGACTTCTTTTGACTTTTGACATCCACCTTTTCTGGAAAAAAAAAAGAAAAAAAGAGAAGTTATAAAATCAGCCAAAGTAGGTTTTAATATGAAGAACATGTCATTTTTAATGTGTACAGCATAAAAAAAAAGTAATTTTTACTCCCAGAAAGGCCTCTTGTATTTTCAGTATAGGAATTCTAGTGTAATAAGCATAACAGTGCAAAAAAGTACAGTAAATCACATGAATTGCTGCATTTCTTGGGTAATGCTGGCGATCTCCCCCCAGGTCTGTTTAATTTAGACAGTGACAAAACCACTAGAACGCGTATGATGTTGGGGATTTCCACTTAATTAGATGACTTTCACTTTCACAGGGCACAGATCTGCCCACTGAGAGGCAGTCTTTACCCATGCTCCAACCCCAACGCCCAGGAGGCTGACGTTTCTTAAAACTCATCCATGTGCGGGTTTTTATACCTGTTCTTTGTGGACTGTTTTTTACAATTATTTTACCTAAGGAGGGAATGAAAGGGAACCCTATATGGCAGTCCCTAAAACGCTTTGAATTACTGCTCTATCGTGAGCTGTCTTGTTAGTATCTGCAATATGCTGCAGATACCAGCAGAAGAAGTATTAGGTAAACAACTTTGAGACTATGGAGAGAAAAGGCATTAACAGAATTTTGGGCTCATCTGTTCTGCATTGATACTAATTTTTCTAACCTCGTGGTTTTATGTTTGCACTCAAGACACAAAACCGCGGTAAAACAAAGGAAAATAATCCCCTTTTTTTTCTTTTTTCCCGTATAGTAATTTCTACTTTGTTATAAGAAATGGTTGAAATGAGCCATCACGTGGAGTGAAAAGTGGAACTTAGGGTTTTCAACGACATTCACATTGCTCCCGAATAAAATTCTGAGCTTTATTGCTGGCAGAGAAAGCAGAGAGAAACCTGCAGTGGGGTCTGTGCAGGGATGGCTGAGCCTGGCAGGGGCTGCACACCCTGGCCTTTCAACCCGTTTGCCCCATTCTGTATTTTCATGCTCTACGCTTCCATCCAGCCCAATAAAAAGCAGGGATATACATGTTAATAAGGATAAATCGTGGCAGGATTCATGCAGGCATACTGCTGTAGCTGCAGTTTGCTCACAGCAAAATTTGTAGCACAGGGTAATATGTTTCATTACACCAGCTAACTCCGTTGGAGAAACTAGGTAAATTTTGTAATATCCACACATTTTTAGTGATGAAACACTGAAAAGGGGGGGCTGATATCCCTCAGCTTTTGTGGTTTTTACTAATTATGTGTGTACATATATTATATACTAATTTATGGCTTCCACAAATTCACCACCTCCCCAGCTGGCTTTGCTTCACTCTAAATTTTGTCAGTTGCCAGTGACCCAAAGGGGCCATCACGGCATTTCCTGCAATTGCTGGAGAATTTTAGGAGAACCCTACTTTTTTTTGCCTAATACTTCTCCCTGCACTACCATCCCAGTGGCTGCGCAATGTCAAGAAAACTCAAAGCCTATGAACCTAACCTTTTTCAGTGAAATTTTATTCATCAGGAGGGTTAGGATGTGTCCTGGCAGACGTAAGAATACACTTCGCTTTGTCTTCGGACCAACCTGGGACCCTGCAAGACTTATCTTCTCGAAGCACTGCACGGCATGAGCCAAGCTGTGCAGCTTTTGGAGCCCCAGCTAGAGCTGGAGCTATGCGGTTGAATTAAGGCATCAGGCAGATGGAATCACATCTGGGTGCAGTGAGGTGCAATGCGAATTGAAGCTGACCTTCATGCAACGTGGCTGGTGGCCACGGGTGGCAGAAGGTCTGTCCTCGCTGCGCCGAGGGGCTTGGGGACACCCGTTTGAGTGATTCACGGGCACAAGCTTTTGGAGGTGGGTGGGAGCAGAGAGGGAGAAGGCAGGACACCTGCGCAGATGAAGTTAACTAAGGAAATAATTTTCTCTGAAATGGCAAGATTCAGCTTTTTGCTGTGGGGAAGCAAACGCAAGCACGCTTCATCCACAAACGCGTGGTGGAATCAATCCAGCCTTGGAGTTCAGAAGTTATTCCAGCAATAGTAATTGACTACATGAACATATTAAGAAGAAACAGAAAAGCAAAACATGTGGTGGTGAGGTCACTTCAGTTAATAAATTAATGTGCATAAGCTACTTTATGTACATTTGACCTTCTAGTGTTGATTAATTTAACACATGGGAGGGGTCTGAGGAGAGCAATTGCTATTATTAGTAAAGTCAAGCATAAGAAGCGTTTGAAGCACTTGGTCACAGCAAAAACATCCCTGTTTCTGTAGGAACAAGCGAAATGTTGAGACTAAATACAGAACAGATCTCTAAAATGAGACAGCTTTCAGGTGTGTGTGTGTTTAAGACAAACATTCCCTGTGTTTGGCTTGTGTTGCAATGAAAGATAAGGAGGATAATACCATGTTCCTAGAAAAAAAAAAAAAAGGAAAAAAAAAAGCTATAGAAAAAAGTGCTTTTGTTCACGACTTTAAAGTAAATGTGGTGATTAATGGCTTTAGAGCTATCAGTTAATTGGAGAGGGTGTTGGCTTGCTGGTGTAGGCACCCATCCACAAAGCCATTCTGCTCGGACCCTTCTCCTGGTGCGTGGGGCTTCAGTGCAGGCTCCTCAGAGCTGGCTTTCAGAACCCTCTTTTCCATCCGGGCTTCTCTTGCCTACGGAGTTACTCACGCATCCCTGAGAAATATCCATGTTTTTGGGGGCCTGCTCAACGTAAACAGCCTCTGGGTTCTGCTGCTGCGAGATCTGCAGAGGAGCTGCAGTCACCTCGGGGAGGGGGAAGGAATGGAAACCCGGCTGGGCGGCTGGCAAATAGCTCTTTTTTTTTTTTAAAGAACTCAGATATGGAGTTGATTGGCTCTGCTCTATCAAGAGAAAATTCACCTCTGTGCTATCAGTGGCAGGAGCATATTCAGTGTTTAAAATGATACACCCAGATTTGAAGCAAGAAG
>JAOXJM010000019.1:77582492-77592981 GCA_026413425.1 Tringa solitaria
GGGGCAGCCACAGCTTCTCTGGCCAACCTGGGCCAGGCTCTCACCACCCTCACAGGAAAGATCTTCTTTCTGGTATCTAATCTAAATCTCCCCTCTTCCAATAGTGGCTATCATCTGAAATGTTACCCATTTTAAGCTTAGCATACCTTTTCGAACTGTTTTTCTTCACATCAGTTCATAGAAACATATGCTTTTTTAAAAAAAAATAAAACAAACAACACATGCAACAAAATTGTCCACATGTTTCTTTCCCTGTCAGAGGAGTGGAAAACAAAACACAGCACAAACATTAATCTTGTTGCTTAACATATTTATGGAAAATGTCTACTATTATGATATAAAACACCAAAAAAAAAAAAAAGAGTTGAACTCTGTAATGCATTCAGGCTGAGAAATTGTTGGGTTCAGTAGGCTTTGACACTGCAAAAAGCCAACACGGTTATCTGCTCTGAGGGAACACCCACCACCGATTCGCTCTCAAGAGTTGCTAAAACCAGCGTTTTCCTGCACGCAGTTTTAAAGTAAATGCGTATTATTGTTGCTTTGCTTGAAAATGCTCTGCTTTAGAGTTCATTGGCTCGTGAGCTGCTCTGCATTGATTCCACCACAGCAACGTGCATCAAACCTTAGCATTCCCAAACTGTGCGTGCAGGGTTATTGGACAGGCACGTCTGCTTTGGTGCTAAGGGAAATAAAATGCTACAGCATTACCTGGACACTCAGCTACTTTGGTGTTGTTCCTCACTGCCAAAAGCTGTAAAGGCATTTGATATAAAGAACAGCAGTATTCCAAAACAAGCAGAAAGTTGGTAGAAGGGACCAGAGGGAGCAGCATAAACTCCAGTAAGAATTATTACAGTAGGTGTAGGCCCACACAGGAGAAATTCATCACCTGAAATTGCACATATATAAAAATATATATAGCAGAGAACTGAGTTGCAATGATGAGTGAGATGCAATACAAAAGATCAGATCTTCTCAGAAGGTTATGCTTACCAACTGTGTCAAAACTAAAACCCCAGAGCTTCCGCCTCTTAAAAACCTATAATGTTTTCAAAAGAGGGTTGATTATTAAACTGTGAAGCTGCTCAAAACATCAGAAGCACATGATAAATATTATGAGTTCATAAAAGGAGGATATTTTAGTATTTTTGGTATGTTGCTTAGATACGGGTCATACACAATTTGCTGCAGATAATTTGTCAGATTGACAACTTTTTTGCAAATAATTATTTGCAAAAAACATTTGCATTGTCTGGTCTGCTCTGCACTTAGTAGAAAACAGTTGAGCATGTTGTAGAAGAAATATGAAGTGTCAGCCCCAGCGTAATGTAGCCTTCTTCCACAACAAGCCCAAAATCTGGAACAGAGCAAATTGCATTTTTAAAAAGCCCAGAGTTTGTGAACATCTAGAAGGGCATGTAGATCCTAAATTAACTTGCAGATTTTCATTTTTCAATATTGTCTCATCGTACTTTCTGAAGAATTTGCTGAGTGAGCATGAATAAATGATTACAGCCTTACCTTTCATTAGGTTATTTTAAGTACACTCATTTCTTTCTCTGCATGGAGGTGATGAAATACAAACAGAAGGGCAAATTCATGTGCCTGACCTTTGCCTTTTTACTTTCCTGATGTAACATGCTCAACAAGAGCCAAATTCACCTGGTGCCACAATTCTCTGCCCACCAAACAGCTGTGCCTAAAGTAAGGGAGAAGCTCCAGAGTTGCCAAGCTGTGTGCCCAGGAATAAATAATAATAATGAAAATGAAAATAAATAATAAATTTAAAAAAAAGTAACAACAACAGCAGTAATAACAATCTAGGTCTAGTTCTGGAGAGAAACTCATGTGACAAGTAGAAGTCAAAAGGTTAGCTCCGTGCTGACAAAACTAAAAGAGGACACCAGATATTTTTTGTTAGACCAAAAGACTTGCAATTTTTTGTCAAACTTAACTTTCCATAGTTTCCAGATGCATTTGGAGGAGATTGTCCTTAGAATTCAAGGCATGGCAGTAAAAGAGTGGAACTATCTATAACGCATCAAGCAATTTTATATCTTTCTTGCTTAGAAAGGAAAAAAAATACATCAGTCCTTTAATTTAATATCTTCCTTAATGTTTTAATAGTACTTATTTTCTTAACGATGTTGCTTGGTTGGTTTTTTGGGGGTTTTGGTTTCCTTTTTTTCCTTTTCTGATATCAAGTATGTAAATGGGCTAACAAATAGTTCCAGTATACATATTGTCAGTTGTTTTCTCTTTTGCTCTTAAAAATATTAGGAAAAATAAAAGGGAGCCTTCCATATCTTATGTAACTTGAATCTGTCTCCAGATTTGAGGAAATGTTACGGTTTAAGGGTTCACTGAAGACTTCACAAAGACACTTAAAGAGTCATATAAATATGCTTCAGCCCCTTGAGAAGAAACCAAGCCTAGCAATCCCTTGTTTTAATAGATCAGAAGTGGGGGAAAAAGGAAAACCAAGGTGAAGCTCTGATTCTGGCTGGGTAATAAGTGAGGTCATTTTAATTAATGAATTGATTTAAATATATATGGTTTTCTGAGATTTTATCTTTTCCAAAGGGAAGACAATATTGCCTGTTAATTTGTATGTCCTCATCTCCTTATGTTTGTTGCATTTAAAAGAATTAGTTTAGATCGAATGAACATCTGCAGTAGTTCTCAAGAAAGAAAAAAGATCTTATATATTAAAGCTGCTTCTCATCATTGTAGTCCTGGTAAAAATACATAAAGTAAGCGTCTTACTACTTGGTATTGAAGGAAAGAAATTATAGTTTCTGGGTTTCGTGGTGTGTTTTTTTTTTCAGTTCTAAAATGATTAACAAATCCTTCCATACTAACATGGAATTATACCTTGGAGAAGACACATATTAAACACAATTATTTCTAAAGTTATTTCCAACCTCTTTCACAGAATTATATCAGATACAGACTTACAGAGGGCTTTGGATAATGTGTTTAATGTTCTCATAAATTGGAAAAAAAAAAAGCTACATTGGAAACATCTGAGATGATGGAATTAAAGTGCTGTTTATGAGAAAAGTGACACCATGAGTGAAATAGGAGTTTGGGAGGCTACCAGAGGGAGTCTTGAAGATAATGAGAAGAAATTACTTAAGCTAGGAGTTGTGGAAGAAAATCACCCAATAAGAAAATGTTGCTGTTGAGATTACCAGAGAAATATATAGCAATCAAAACAAAACCAGGGATGAAAACAAAGTCGATGCTCAGAACACAGTGGTCAAAACAGAACCAAAGTTGGACCATCCAGTCAGATAACAATACTCAAGAAGGGCAAGAGTGGAGGCAGCTTGGGACGAAAGCTGAACGTTGCCTTTTGGATGCTAGAAGAGATGTAAGCTGGTAGCAAAACTCCTCAAAACAGTCAGAGACGGGTGCGAAGGTACAATTTGGTAATAGAAAGTGTTAATAGGAATTCACAGAAACTTTGTAATAAAATGACAGTCTCTGAAGAAGTGTTTGATTTTTCTTGCCCCCATTGCACACGGCATGTATTTCAACTGGTAGCTGTATTTTCTCTCCTTTTCTCTTTTTTTTTTTTTTTTTAATGTTTTTTGTTGCTGGTGCTATTACTCAAATTCAAACCAAACAAAACAAAAACCATATACTTACTCACCCAAGAAAGAAATAGGAAAGAAATACAAAAATAACTTCATTATGCACAATGGCGCTGTCTTTCATGGATTAAAGACTGACTTTACAAAGTCTAGTGCCTGTTTAAAAAAAAAAGGCAATTTGCTTGAAGGCTATACTGCAGGAGATAATGCTCTTCTTTAAACAAGTAAGGTTTGTAATTATGTAGTTAATTCCAGTGTCCTCATCAGCCTTTTCCTATAGAATAGTTGTGTTCTGGAACACCAGCGTAGTTGATGTGTTGGTTCATTCTTCTTCTATTCCCATCCAATGCTAGGAGTATGAGACACACAGTAGTTCCAAGTGACAAATCTGTCATGGTAATGGAATAATACATGTGTGTCCCTAGTGTCAAGTATAATAAGTATTTTCAGTTGGTCTCTGTAATGATATTCCATGTGTTTTACAGCATAAAAGATATCTTTCAATATATATTATTACAATTGTGGATGTGAGTAAAACTTACAGGAAGTTGTGGTCAACGTTGAATCTCTCATCACTGCTTTCAAAAAAAAAAATCCAAAGTAAGCTTTGTAGGTTAATACAGCTTTGTGTACTTGTCTACACAACTTTTTGGTGTCTTTTTTAGGGCAAGTGCTTAGAAGTATTAAAGTGATTCATCTCCGTAGGTTCTCATTTTTATGCCTCTTTCATTAACTGGATATAAAGGACCGTTCACAGAAAACTTTCAAGACATTCAGATACTTTTCTAAGAGCTTAAGTGATCTCTGTAATACAAAAATATATGAAATAAGAAAAATAATTACAGGTTTCTGAACATAAATATGATTTTATAGAAGACTATACTTATGCTAAGATTCTTGGCTTCTGTATAATGATTAAAGGCAGCATAGGTTATGCTAATGTACCTTCATGTCTTAATACTAATTGGACCCACTCAGAACACATTTGGGAAGCAAAAATAAATTTCATACCTAAGAAATACTTAAAATTTGAAAGATTAAATGGATCAGATGTCATGTCCAGGAAATATCTGTGTTTACAGCAGGCCAAGAGAGGCGATCCCTCCCCTCTGCTCATCACTGGTGAGGCCACACCTGCAGTGCTGGGTCCAGTTCTGGGTTTCTCAGTACAAAAGAGAAATGGACAAGATGGGCAAAGTCCAGTGAGGGGCCACCAAGATGAGTAAGGGATTGGAGCACCTCCCCAGTGAGGAAAAGCTGAGAGAGCTGGGACTGTTCAGCCTGGAGAGGAGAAGGATCAGGGTCGGGGGGATCTTACTAATATGTATAAATACCTGAAGGGTGGGTGCAAAGAGGACACAGACGGGGTCTTTTCAGTGGTGCCCAGTGACAGGGCCAGAGGCAGTGGGCACACAATGACACACAGGAGGTTCCCTCTGAACACCAGGAAATGCTTTTTCACTGTGAGGGTAACTGAGGCCTGACACATGTTGCCCAGAGAGGTCATTGAGCCTCCATCCTTGGAGATATTAAAAATATCTCCAATATCTAGACACACTCCTGGGCAACCTGTCCAAGTGTTGGACAGGGGTGCTGGACAAGATGACCTCCAGCGGTCTCTTCCTACCTCAAGCATTCTGTGATTCTGTGAAACAAACACCTTTAATTGCAATAGAGAGTCCCTACCTTCCCTGTTGCTTACTTTGCTCAGTGATGTTATCAGGTCGTATCTCAACTCAGTGTCCGACTAGCCTGTACTTTCAGAAGAGAGTTGTAGAAGCTACCTAGATTCTTCTGGAAATGATTTTGGGATTCACTAAGCACGCTCTGGAGGAGCTAACACAGAATGCAATCCCAGAGACTTTGCAGGACTTGCTAGACAGAGTAGGCATGACCACCTAAGAAAACCCAGAAGCCATACCACGTGTACCAGTGAAACACGTACCCAGATCTTCTCAGATACACATCTTCTCAGATAATATATTATTATAACAGCATTGACTCTAAGCTTATTTAGCAGAGCTGACCTGAGAAACAGAAGGGCTGGGTAAGTTACACCCTCTTAATAGGGATAGCAGTGACCACATACTCTCTAGACATACTGACTCCCAAGCTGTCCCTTGGGCAGCTCCGTTGTGCGTCATCTCCAGAGTAGGTCAGTGGCAGTGAAGCACATCCTGACCTCCAGGGAGTTCACAGAAACCCCTGATCTCTCATGCTGTGGAGAGCTCTCTTTAGCTATCATCTCCATATCCCTCAAGTCAAAGTCCTATATGCGTAATTTGACTCTTTTTCAGGAATAACCCATGATCCTGTCACATCTTTATAAATAATTAGGACTTTAATGAATGGAAAGGGTAAGGAGAGACAGGACAATTTCTAAAAAATGGGAGGGAGGGAGCATTTGGCTTCAGTGTGCAAATGACATATAATTTCCAACAACTCGAGGAGGAATAGTTATCTTGCTTTTAAGACTTGTTCATTTATTTTAAAAATATATTCCTCAAAATTTAATTCATGGTTTCAGGAGCTAAGTATAGAAAATTGCATAATGCCCTTTTAGAGTTTGGTGACTAAGAGAGATCACATTAAATGAATATAGCACGCATGGGGTTTGTTGAAATATAATTTATTCCATTGCAACAGTTTAAGTCTCTCCAACATTGGTTAGGTTACAATATAACATGCGTACTTTTAAGGTGAAAATGTTATATTGCTTCAGATACGATGAGGAGATAAGGACCAGCAGAACCCTGTGCTTCCTATCAAGGTTACTCTGGGAATAGAGTTAAAGAATTTGTGGTTTGTAAAGCACATCGTTTCCCAAAACCGTTTGTTTTTCAAAATTTCACTCATGACTGTTTGAGGTCTTTGTTATGTTTATAAGCAGCTTTTTTTTTTTTTCCCCCTTTTTTTTTTTCCACCAGGTGCTTCATTCCAAATGCCTACGCCGCTCTCTTCACCGCTGCTCTGGTGCCATTAATGTGCCTGGTGGTGGTTTTTGTGGTGTTCATCCACGCCTACCAGGTGACCCCGCAATGGAAAGCCTACGACGATATTTTCAGAGGAAGAACAAACGCTGCAGGTACGATTCGCTGGGCTACCCCTGCACGAACAAACAAGTGGGGCTTTCAGAACGGTACTGAGTGTTCTCGACAGTTCAGAAAACCCCAGGAGAAACCGCGCTTCAGCAGATACCTACGCACTTGTTGAAGATTGGGCGCGCTAGCTGTCCCTTTGAAGTCTGCCGAAGGGCTTTAATGATGATGAAAGTTATGCAGATGCCTAGGATTTTAGACTTCTGTCTTAGGAGTCTAAAAATGTGTTAAACCCCAAACAAGAAATTAGTATCACTGCTGACGTCTAGTCTAGCAAAAAGAATACTGATAAAGCACTGCCCAGAGCACTTTGGCGGGGTGTCAAACAGCCTTGTCCCGGGGAGGGCTGGGGATACTCAGGAGCAGTGATTGCAGGGGTACAGGGCAGCGATAACATGTGGAACCCCCTCTTTTTCTCCTCTGCTGGGCCCCAGATGATGGCCACAGCTCCTGGCCCTTGTGTTTTTTCCCAGCATGTTCTGTGTCTGCACAGGGATGCCCAGGCTGCGTGGTGGAGTTTTTGGAGTTAACACCTCTGTTTTGAGCTTCCCCAGCCCCACTCGACACTGAAACTTGCTCAAAAGAAAAGATCTGCCTCCTGCAAAACAGGAAGTTATTGGTCTGTCTCCTCTCTTAGGACAGTTTCAAATACAATAATGTTCCCAAAATAAAGTTGCACCAGTTTAGACTGTAATAATAAGACACTCCGTGGGAAGCTTAGAATATTTTTTTTTTTGTTTTCTTGGTGTTTTTGGAAAGAAATCTGAGTTTTTTAAACAACTGCAAATATATAGATTTTTAATAGGAGTGTATCTATTTTCTCCCTGGCTGCATGAAGCCAGTTAGATTTTATACACTAAGGAAAGAGTCTTGAATCATTTTCCCCAATTCATTAGGTAAATATAATCTGAATTTAAAAGGGACAGTGGATTATTAAAAATTCCAGCGAGTAGTCCAGTGCTTGTAACTGTTCAGATTTATAAAAAGTAGCTGTCTTGTTCAAATGCTCAAATTTCCAATGATAGTTGTATTATTAAATGAGACCTTGTGGGCTTTTTTTAACATTTTAGTTATAGAAATATATTCCTTTTATGAGAAAATTTTTAAAAAAATTAAATATTTATTATCTGGACATTTCTTCAAATATTAATTTCTTTTTTAAGACAATGACAAAATTTTAATGACAAAATGTCAGCTTGACTAAGAGCTATATGAATTTGACTAAGGTCTGATAAACATAGCTTATAAGTATGATACTCAAGACCTTACTTGCACTTTACTCTTTCATTTTTTTCTGATGTAAAAGGGACTGCCTGGAGCAATCACAAAGGTGGCTCCTTATTTGGTCTTGAATAATATATGGTTTATTTATTTATAAATAGCTTTTTTTTTTTAGTATCTCGAAGGATGGTGATTCTATATTCATTTGTTGAAGGGAAGGTTAAAGCTTGTCTCAAGAACAGTTAAACCAAAAAAAACCCCAAAGACCTGAAAACTGAAACGCCAACAGAAATAAAATGATAAAATAATAGGAGTTATATCTACATGACCTATAGATGTGAAGTAATAGGTTTGAAACAAAACTTTGTTTGTTTTAACATAAGATTCAGGGTGGCATTGGTTTTTTTTTCCAATAGAGTCCAGAAAATAGTATAGAGAATGCTGAGGTCCCAGAAGAAAAGAAAAACAAAATCAGCAAGAGAGGTGTTTGATAAAATGTCAATAATAGTGGTCTTTTTTTAAAAAACAGGTTATAACTTTTACTACTTGTGCACCTTCATGGCAAACTGGCACCTTGCTACCATAGGGCTTTTGCAAGCAGAAATGAACCTCGTGCCTTGTGCAGTTTGGTCGAGAGCAAGTTGGAGAGAGGCTGTTTTAGAGACGAAAAAGAGCTACCTGCTGAGGTTCCTGGTGCCTGTGGTTGTGTCAGGGCTCTCTGTGTAGCTGTGTTTGCAGTGCAAGCTTCCAGAAAGAAAGGCCAGTGATTTCTCTAGCTTGTAACATTGCCTATAACTACATAACGTGGTACTAACTATTAATAAAAGGCCTCTGACTTTATCACTGATTATTTTTATCCTGAAATTTGAGATGCTGCTAGTATATTTATATTATTTTTAATATTTTATGGGTATATTGTGCTTTTAAAGACTTACTCTAAGGCAGCTTGCAGTGGTAGGACCAATTAATGCTTTTAAATTTTGAATCTTACCACATGACCCACTCTTTGGAGAAGTTCACTTCTCTGACTCCATATTCTTACCAACTCAGTGGGACCTGCTCCTGCTTCAGCGTTGTTTTTGCAACCATCACAGAGGACCCTGGAGAAAACACCATTTTTCACAAGGGCAAAGTTGCCTGCAGAGCACTGCATGGTGACCTCTTGCTCCTGCAGCAGAGAGGGGGTCCTGGATCACACCATGTTCAGGTTTCAGTGCAACTTACAGGATCCCATGGGGTAGGGAGGTCTTTTGGCAACAATGCCTCTTTCAGGTGCACAGGCACCCGTTATTTTGTTGTTTTGTTATGGCAATGAAAAATGCCAGGATTTCTCTCTGTTTCACCCAAAACCAGAGGAAAAGTAGAGCTACGAAGCAACAGTTGCCTATGTGTAGTGTATTGTTCTAGCTTGTCTCTGATTTTCCATGGGGATTCACCCCCATATTGATTTTTTCCCTGTTTTTCACCCACAACAATAAATTCCTACAGAAAAAAACCTTTTCCAGACTCCAGCCTGAGGTTCAATACCCAAATTTCCACACTTCGAACAGTGTCAGAAGTAATGGGGGAAAAAAAAAAAAAAAAGAAAACTGCTTTGGAAAACTGTGTAGTCTCCATTAATTACCTTCTCTAGAAAAAGAATAAAATTCTGGGTGAATGACACTGTAAACAATTCTGACATATTGATTGTAGAGAGCTGTAAAAATAGACAAAATTATTTTTAAATACACTTTTATGCTTTTTTTTAACATGTATTTTTTAAATAGGCTTTTAGTAATTTTGGACACCTGTTCATTTAAATTCCAGAGAGCAAAGAGTATTGCAGAATCAAAAAAAGTATCCTATATGGACATGTAATTATCATTTGCACATAGGTATTCATATGAACACCTATTTGCATGTGAATATTTGAACTAGATGTGTTTATTCCCCTTCTGGGGGTCATTCAGTTAGAAGACAGTTAAAATTGCAGTGTGATACAGATGACCCTGTGTGGATTCTGCAATAATTCATGCAAAACACTACTGAATGTTGCCAATAAAAATAAAACAGCAAGGTCCCTTGCTTGCATATTACCATAAAACAGAAGAAGGCTGTGCAGATTTGAAAGAAAAATAAAACTGTTACCATGCTTCTGTGTTTACATACTTTAGGTCATTTCATAGATTGTAGGAAAAACCACTTAAACTATTGCTGGTAATTCTGAAGTTCTATATATATGATCTCTGCTTGATGAAGGCTATTACTAACTTTAATAGAAATTTAGTAGGAATAGAAACAGTAAAGTTTATCCTCATTTGTAGTTTATACTTTTTTTTTTTTTTACAAATAAATTAAATATGCAAGTGGGTAAGCTAAAAATTGAGTAAAAATGTTTTCTTACTCTCTTTTCTCCTATTGCTGGAGTGCTCTGAAGCTTGCCTTGGAAAGAAGGTTCATCTTGAGCTATCCAGAATCACAGAACCATAGAATGGTTTGGGTTGGAAGGGACCTTTAAAAATCATCTTGTCCAACCCCTGCCCTGGGCAGGGACACCTCCCACCAGACCAGGCTGCTCCAAGCCCCCTC
>JAOXJM010000019.1:77618864-77634947 GCA_026413425.1 Tringa solitaria
TCAGTTAGTATAACATTTCAGTATTTCGGCTCTTTAAACTTTAATGTTTTATTAAATAGAAATGCAGCTGTGTTAAAAAAAGAAAAAAAAACTCCACAAAAATGTGAATATAATTGTCATCTTAGACACTGACAACTTTCAGGTTGCCTGTTAATGATAAAGAATGCTTTGTCTTTTCCTTATTATGATATTTTTTTGCTGATTAACATCTGCTAAAGTCTTGAAAAATAAGCTCAGGTTCGGACCACCTGTGTTAGCTGAGTACTTACATACTTGCTTCTCAGTAAATGCTAACACCTGTCAACTATTCAGACTGAGAAACTATGATTATGTATTAAATCTAGAACTCTGGAATTCATAAATGGGCCAGACTTTCATTGTGTTGAATACTGCACAAGCAGAGAACAAAAAGATGCTCCATCCCTGGAGGGGTTCAAGGCCAGGTTGGAGGGGGCTCTGAGCAACCTGGTCTAGTGGGAGGTGTCCCTGTCCAGGACAGGGGGGTTGGAATTGGGTGATCTTTAAGGTCCCTTCCAACCCAAACCATTCTGTGACTCTATTCTATGTCCTGTGCCCCAACGTGTCTATAAACTCGGATGTGAGAGAAGAAATGTAGACATTGCCCACACTGAGAACAGAAAGTTTGCTAGCACCCAATTCAGCATTTCTTTTCATATCTCAGAAGCTTTTTTTCATTTTTGCTTAAGAAGTAAGTAATCTCGGAAGAAGAAAGAAATAATTTGTATCCTCATTTCCAGAGGGGGCTTTGCTTTGCAAATAAGCACCGTGTAGATGTATTTCATGTAAGCTACAGTAGTATAGTTTGTGGTGAGGCCGTGCAGTCATGATGAGCTTCTTGGACTAACCAAAGTTTTATTTAAGAATCAGTGTAGAAAGAGTCTAAAAAGTAATTTATCTAAGATCCACCCATGTGTAGTGATTTTTTTTAGAGTTATTATCACAGTCCCTTGAAAAACAATGTAGCTGTCCTATTTTCCTACTTTTAGGACACATGAAAACCAATTCAGAAAGTATATTTAGGGTAACCCTTACAGAATTTTAGAAACATTTGAAGTAACAAAACATTTGATAGTTTTGCTTCTTAGAAAATGCATTTGTAGAAAAGCACAGACCTTATCTGGTATATTTGGACAAACTTATAGGGAGGTTTCAGAAATGCAGTATTTTCATGAATGGAATACAAATTTTAAGTTCATATACAGTAAAGAGATTTCAAAGCAGTCACAAGCAGTCATTTCTGCTTGTAAAAATTATCACAGTAGGATATATAATATATGAAAAACTTAGAATGAATTATCTTTTAATGACTATCTTCATGTGGTCTGTAAATGGTCATGTCTGCTCTATGGAAGCATGAATTACTAACCTGTCAATCTTTAGAGTACCTTTCTAAGATGAATATTATCATCTCTGTTTTATAGATAGCTGAAATAAAAGCTACGGGAAGATAAATGACTTTGTAGGGCCAGCTCACTTACTGATAATAGGAAGCAAATTTAATGTCTCCTCCATTTCAGGTTTGTGCTCAGTTTAGTAAACCACATTACTACCAATCTCATAGTCTGCATTGCTGCAAGTACTTTATTTTTTCTAATGGATTGTATTTTCTAAATGGAAACCAAATTTAGTGCTGCTAGTTCATTAAACCCCTCTAGTGGGAGAGAGTAGAAGGAGCTGTGGGATGAATGATTTTCAGCATAACCTAAGTAAAGACCCTTCTCTTCCTGGAAACACCTCTTTTTGGATTGCTTCAGATTGCCACCCCCCTTTCCACTGGCAAAGAGCATTAGCACAAACTGTTCAGTCATTTTGCTAACGTGGCTTGTGCCTTAGTTTGCAGGAATGATTTGTAACAGCTAAAATGCTGTTACATTCTATGCTTCCATAGAATGGAAGAAAATAATGCAGCACTTAGCGTTAAGTGATGTCTAACTTACTTACCTGGAAACTCCTCCTTGCACAGTGCCAGTACAAACAATGCAAAAATGAAAAATAATTAAATCCCAGGATCATAGTTACAGCTTTGTGCCAATAATATGATTTCTGTGTGTGACTTGTATAGATTTAGCCATCTGCTGCATTAGAAGATTATTTATATTAGCTTTGCTCACATACAAATCTAAGCTCTACGGTACACTTCGGCTTTTCAAAAACGTGTTTGAGTAGGAGTTAAATGGCTCAGTCATTTTTTTCAGGATAAAAGAAGAATCAGTCATCATGTCAATACTCAAAGACTTGTGTAGGAGATGGAAGAGTCTTGCCATTTGGGGTTTAGGTGTGTTTTGTAGGATATTTCATCCAATCCCACTGAGCAATCCCATCACCAGCAACGCTGTGCCAGAGGATCAGAAGTTAATTTCTTTTCTTTTACTGCTGTCTTCATTGCCATCACTTGCTGACCCCAGGGAGGCAACAGGGCAAAAATAATCCCAGAAAAAAAAGTGGCATCTGAGGTTACTGTCTCCTCTCCTCCTAAACAATGAAATTAGACTCGTAGAATGTCATCTGGGAGCATTTCATTAGCAAACTGGATAAAATCTCGATTCAATGACCTAACAAGAACACAGAAAAACAGTCTTTTCATTGAAAGTGAAACCTCCTTTTGGCACATTCCACAAATACCGAAGAAGGTGTAAGGATATTTATTTATTTTCTTTTAAAAAATATATCAGTGCATCCTTAAAGCACAAGTGCTGGATTTTTGGACTGCCGCTTGCAATACACCCGCTATGCGATATGACACAGATAATCCTAATTGGACGTAAAACACACCTGCTCTGGAGCTGAGAGTAATGTAACAGTGTCAGCAGAGATGCAGAGCCAGGGAGTGCAGCCATTTGGGGAAAAAAAGCTCCCAAACTTGGTTTTGGTGCCACTGACTCTGCTGTTGACCTCTCTCTTCCATACCACTGCACAGACCATGACTCCAGGAACCCTCTTCCTTGGTGGCCTTTGGATTGATGATTCAGTTGGGTCATGTGTTGGTTTATGTTAAATTCTATTTTGTATTAAAACTTCACTTTCAGATGTATGGTTAAGGCTTACTAAATAACAGGGGCTTTGGTAGGTGCTTTGTTGCACTAAGTCTGTTAAAGTCTGACAGGTTGGACTATAATTATCACAACAGCCATGCCACAAATACTGCACTTAGTAACATCTGCAAAACGCAATGGTCATGCCAATACCATATATTAATGATTTATCAACCTTTAGAAGCTATGCATAAGGAGAATCTTGGAACAGGTTCTGCCAATTATCTCAGAGCTCATAGTAATTAATGATTACACCTGCTACGAGTCCCTTTGCGAACCATAAAAATGCCTTCCACGGGTGACATTCTTGCATAGACCGATGTATTACTGACCTTTTCATGGTTTTTTGACTAGAAACTTGTCTTCTCTTTTATGCCTATGCTGGATTTTATTACAGCATTTCCTTTTCATACAGAAATTGAAGTGCTGTCTGTGTGATACTTATACATGAGATGAAATCATAATCTCTAATTCCTTTTCTGTTGTTTTCAGCAAAGTTTGGAAAGATTGCTACTACCACTACTTTTTCTCATTTTCCTGCTAGATTCCTTTTCAAATTAAGAAATTCAGTTTAGCCTTCATTCATTCCACTTCTGCAGTAAAGACAACACATAACTAAAGCATGATGCAAAGTAAATTCAATTTGTTGCTTTATTTCATATTGGTGAGTATACACTTTGTTGTAATTCTATACTTATTAATGGAGGGGAAAAAATCCCATATTATCATCTTTGCCACACATTTTTACATGTAATTTTACTTAATGAAGTTTCAATGTTGTTTTACATTTAATTTTACATCTAGTTTTACACCTAGTAATTTATTACACAAGAAGTTTAACCTGAGGCTGTGAATGCAGTTAGAAGTAACTGAATGTATACGCTTTGAGTAGCTCTATAGTTGAATGCTCTATAGTACCTGCAGAGGTAGGTCCATGTGGAGCAGAGATACTTAAGACCCAAGATGGAAGTTTATCGGTGTCCTAAAACTTGCCTTACTCGTTGACCATGTTCAAAGAACAATTCTGCTTATAGGAAATGTTGTGCGTGTGCCTAGTTTATGTATATTACATTACATATATGGGTATATAATTATATAGTTATACATATATAGTTGTAGATAGTTATGGGCAAACATGGATTAATGTATTTTTCTGATACCCAGAACATATTTCCTATGTCTTAGACAACACAGAAACCACCTTAAAAAAACCCTCCTGGGCCTTTTGTAGCTTTGAAACACTTCTAAGGAAAAGCGTGGAGTGGCAGTGGAGCAGAAGGTAGGTTTGTGGAGACAAGAGGCTACGGGTCTTCCACTGAGAGCACTTGGAGGAACTGGCTTGGCCAGTTTTAGCAATGTCATTATATGACATTAAACTGAAATTTTCCAGGTGAGCCTGCAGCAAGAACTGCCATCCCAGTGGTGGTGGTGGAGGAGACACTGTGCCCAAGGTAGGAGCAGAGAAAGCAGAAGCACACCCCGGTTGTCACCATTTCCACTCTCCTCATTGGAATGGGATGGTGAACATCACCCTAGAGCCTTCTACAGTCATTAAATTATGTGTATTATTAATTGTGTGAAACAGCACTACCACACCAGGCAATGAGAGTTCTTTACTTGCCTATGGAGCAATATAGGGGTTTATAGGCTTTATGTTTGGACCCACTTGATGTAAGAGTGCTTCAAAATCCAGCTGCCTGGTGAAGTTTCTCTGTCTCGCTTGAGAATTTCCTACTCAGGACATTGCTTTTACCTCTTGTCAGGCTTTTCATTACACTCTTATCAGCCCGTCTTTCCAGCTAACTTCTGCAAGGAGCCAAAAAGCTGTTACCAACATCTGAGCATGCACAGTCTGGGAGTGGAAGCCTCATTAGGTCAGCATGGCCGACGCGGTCTGACCCATAAGTACCTCTGGGTTGGTGTAGCTCAGCTCCACGTGCTGTCCCTGCTCCACAGGCAGAGCTGGTGATGTGCGGACAGGGAAGAAGAAGGCTTGAGATCTTTAATCCCAGCACTGACTGGAGGAGAGATGATGGCAGAACTGGTAACTGCTCTGCTACCACTAGGGATGGGAAAGTACAATGGAAAAAAGTCAAAAAATGTTGGAGTAAAGAGAAAAAAAAATAGTAAAAGGCTTTTTCCAGTCATATACACTCTTCTTGACCCACCATGAAGCTCTGGAGTTGGCAGCTGCCTGTGTTTGCTTTCCATTGGACTTCGCCTTGTGGCCAAGACAGCTGTGTCAAGCACTTTGGGTGGTTTTGCAAAGAGAAAACATGATAGTGCGGAGCCAGCAGCTACTGCCATAAAAGGGTGCCGGGAAAGAATAGGCAGCAATCTGCAGCCCTCACACAAAGAGGGAGACCTCAACAGAACATATATTCCTTGCTAGGTAATAGGAAAAACTAAGCTAAAATGAAAAGCAAAACAACAGCTGAGAAGCTTATTGCTTTGAAAAAAATACGTGGAAGTCCATCCTTCAACAGCTCCTATCATTTTTTTCTCTTAAGAAATGCTCCACAGATAGCAGGAATGGGTTACAGAGCAGGTCACATCCAAATTCTTCTCTTTAGTGCCGCAAACATGTCTTAGGTCATTCCTGGCATTAATCCATTAGCGAGAATTTCCAAGAGGGAAAGTAACATCTTGTTTTCCAAGTACAAGAAGAACCAACAGCATGATGTGTGTTCCATGACTTACGCTATCTGCTGCTGAAAATGCATATAGCTACATTCCCACAGAATTCAATCAATTCAGCAAGGCATGGAAGTCAAATCTTCCAGGTGCTTAGTTTTGAAATACATATGTGTATATATATCTTCTGGTATGACATCGGTATGCATTAACATAGAATTTTGGCTTTATAAGCAGAATCATGGGGAAATAGCTAAATACTACAAGGCCATTACTCCACCAAGTGTTGTTCCGGTGTCAGAAGTACAGAGTGGACCCTGTTGAGAGGCAGCCAGTGGAATTGCCCCAATGTTCATTTCATCCGCTATTTTCTTTACATTTCAAGTTTTTTTTTTGGTTTTTTTTTTTTTTTTTTTGTTCGCAGCTTAGTAGTGATATTTCTGTGTGAGTCTATTTAGAATGGCCTGATACAAATTTTTGTGCCAATGATTTTTCCATTAAAAAAAAAAAGTTGTAACCCACAAATGTGAATTCTAGAAAGCTCAACAATTACCATTGCTAAAAAAAACCCCTCAAAACAAGTTTCTAATACGAGGCTGACATCATATCCATATTTAATATAAGTTTGTTTTTAATTTTACTTTGAGTAACACTCCCTATGAAAAGTGATCTCATTAACTCATGAGGTACTTTTTTTTTTTCATCCAGAGCTTCCTCTCCTTGCACAGTCTGGGGGCAAGGATGAGGGGAGGAAAATCAGCTCATTACCTCGAGCCAGGAAGCGAATTATTTCAATGACAGAGCCAAATATATTATTATAACTCCACCTACTCTTGTTCACCTACTTGTCAGATATGGAAGGACGTCTAGTCCTTGTCCTCATTTTTGCCCACGTTTCCCTTTTTTTGAGGCACATCCCTCACCAAAACCGTGTTAACTTCCTGCTTTATAAATAAGACTTGCCTTCTGCTGTCTCTGAAACTGCAGAAAAGCAGTAAATATCTACAGTAATTTTGATTAAAGTGAAGGGGAGTAGGGAGTGTAACCTGCTGACAGGTTCCTATGAACATCATTTAACAGCAATGCCTGCTGAACGAGACTTTTACTTCTGAGACAATCAGAGCTCTCTGGCAAAATACCTGCTCCTTTAGGAAGTCACACGTCTGTTATTCTGGACCTAAAAAGCATAAAAAGTCATTGTAAAGTACGTGCTGGGGTCAGTTTTAACTAAGGGGAGGTCAATGGGACAAGGGGCAATGGTTTTAAACTGAAAAAGGGGAGATTGAGACAACGTATTAGGAAGACATTCTTTGGTGTGAGGGTGGTGAGAGCCTGGCCCAGGTTGCCCAGAGAAGCTGTGGCTGCCCCATCCCTGGAGGGGTTCAAATCCAGGTTGGATGGGGCTTGGAGCAACCTGGTCTGGTGGGAGGTGTCCCTGCCTGTGGTGGGGGGAGTGGAACTCAATGATCTTTAAGTGCCTTCCAACCCGAACCATCCTATGATTTGATGATTCTAAGGTGGTGAGGCTTTACTTGGTGCCTTACATGGGCTCTCAAATGGGCTGCACCATACCCAAAAGGCTTTCCTAATAGTCAGAGAATGCTGGAGAATACAAACACCTTATTCCCATAAATCTCGGCCTAAAACACCCGCGCAGCAGGTGTATGGAAGGTAACTGTCAGTGATGGACAACTGTCGGATTCCCTCCAAGTGAGATTTTTCGTAAGTTTTCTTGTGTTTATGGCTTCTGAAGCCGCGCCGGTCAGTTAACAGTTCTACTCATTTATGGCACTGCAACGCAATGCTGCTAAATAAATAACCTGTACAGTTTCTCAGCCCAATATCACAGAGGAATAAGAAATAAAGAGATAACAGTAGGCATAAGAGAGATTCTGAAATAATCACTTAAAGGGCAAAAATGTTGTTGTAGCAATACCTCCTGGCCTTTCATCAACTCTTCATTTTGAGATTTTCTGTAATAGCAAGTAAAAATTCAGCAATAGGCACAAAGCTACCTTCTCTCTTTTCCTTCTTCCTGTCTGTCAATGCTGACTTTCAGTTCCCTGTTTCTTTTAATTCTGTGTATTTGCCATTAATACACATAAGTAGAAATTACTGCTTTAACAAAATATGATAAAATACATTAATATGCCACAGAAATAGCTCTTTCTTGGACTTTTTAAGAATTGACTTGCATTCACTGATGCTGTTTTGTGTGGCCCCTCAGTGTAACTTTCTCAATTGCTAACTTTCCTCATGGGTACTGCTTTCCTGTGCCAGCTTTCAGCCTGCTTTTGGATATAACCGGAGCTTTAACTGCTCTAACACTGTTAGCCAGGGACTCTTGACCTAGGGGTGTAGATGACAAAGGCTTTTTCATCCACTACTTCTTGTATCTTTTAGAAAGAAGTTAAAACAGTAGTAGGCTTAGACTGAAAGGTGTGAGCTGAAACGTAAGGTTATAAATGTTTACCCTGGAAAGCAAGTGTGAGAGTAAATATTTACAAAATACTGTGAAGCGTAGGTGCAAATTCGTGACCTCTGATATTTCTAGGTCTTTGCAGCCAATGCAGTTGAAAACAAAAAGTGAGGAATAACTTTACAACTTTTTGGGTTTTCTGGTTTTACTTTTTTGCTGTAAGGTTCATCAGTGGACAAATACTCTGTCTTTCGCTGGTGTGTAGTCTGGCTGCTTTCTGGCTGCCAGAGAGATCCTCCACATGGCACAAAGCATGAGAAGAACCCAATGCAAAGAGGACCTCCTGAAGGGATGCTATGCAGCAGAGGGGAAGAAAGCCATGGGCAGACAAATGGGGCAGAGATGGGAAGCAATGGGGTGCTAAGTCTGCTTTGTCCACTTTTGGCTGTTCTCAGCCTCGGGCAACCACGTGTAAGTGGTGTGATATACCAAACCTCACAGAGCTCTGTAACGAGGGGCTGCAGCCAGAACTGCAGGGGGGAACTGCAAGCCTCCTCTGCATGCAGGCTCTCCCATGTTTACCCTCTACAAAGCCTGTCCCACTGTTTCTACCTTCCATCTCTGACTGAGTGTTTCTTTCTTCCTCAGCTAAGCTGAAATTCAAAATTAGGGCTGTCTTGGATTTTCCGGGATGACTAGATTGGAAGGAAGTAGTGGAATCTTAGTCTATCCCAATCTTCACATCTGGCAAATTGGGCTAAGTATCTGCATTTTCAGTGCATCTTCAAGCTGAACACCTCTCTTCTAAAATTTCGATCTCTCCTATTAAAACAACCAACAAAAAAGCCCACTACCAAACCTTTTCCACAACTTGCAGGGCTGAAATCGGAGGTACAAATGACTGTTGTGTGGGAGTAGCTGACAGCGTACTGAGAGTGATGCAAAATATTTATAGTGAATCCCAAGTATCCAGGCAAATCTGCCTTTTAAAGATTTGCCAAAGTTTGTGAACCTTTCAGGTAAGCCGCAGCCAAGTGTAGACAAAGTCTGAGCTGAACAGTTTGCCAGAAAGGAATTTATGGCTTTTGGCTTTGGGTAGAAACTGCAAGATTCAGCATGGTCTTGGCATAGCTGGCTCTGCATAAAGAGAAACTTGGCAGTTTAGACTAAGTTTCAGGTGTTATATTAATATTAGGAAAATGTATTCATAATGCTGAAAGCACACTATTTTTATCATCATAAAATATACCCATAACCTGTTTATCTATGAAATTATAACTTTACAGAATAAGAAAGCGCTTAAAATAAGTCTTAGTGCAAACCTGTAGAAAATATATTCTTAATTTAATGATGGATATATGAATGATTACTTTTCTTCATTTCATTTTTATGGTGTTTTCTGTTTGTGTATGTATATGTGTATCTATATATGTTGGCAGTTGGTTGGTTCTGCAAATGGTCTTATGATACTGCCTGCCAAGATGGTATGAGTTTTGCTGTCCTCAATTACATTTATTGTTGTCCTTTGATTTTGATGTGAATTTTTAGAACTTCAGCTTGAACTGGTACAGACTTCCTACAGAGCAAAATGGAGAGTTAGTACTTCAGGAAGGAATCTGCAGATAAGAAGTAAATGTTCCCAATAGAAACTCTGATAAGGGAAATTATGTGGTTGATAAGAATGGTAACAGCTTCATCAAAAATAGTGCTTAACGGCAAATAACAGTCAAACCCTTGATGATACACAGCAGGTCCAAAGTTGACTTAAGAAGTGTGATCACCAGTGGGCAGGGTTGCACTGCTAGGGAGGTGGCTTTCACAACAGTAACTTTGAGTGCTAAAAAAAAGAGTTAGATTTAAACAGAAGGATCTGATTTGCATTTCAAAGGTTAATATTTCTGGAGAGCTATGAGTGGGAGATTTTAAGTTGTGGCTTAGGATATAGCATCATGTGACTAAGATGATACTTGTCAGGATGACACCCATAAAAGATCTTCAAGCTGTTCTCAAAGAAAAATAAGGTTGAAGAAGATACAGAAAAATAAAATGTACATTGAAGTCTTCTTTTTGATATCTAGACATGCACAAAAATGCTGTGCATACAATTTATCATAATTATCTCTGGAAAGAAGGAAACTTGCGGAAGGAAATAGAGAATTCTATATGCTTTATGGGTGTCACTTGGCTAGCATTAATAATTGTGCATATGAATATTCAATTCTATGGCTAATTTTTCTTCCAAAATTAGACTAAGAAAGACAACAATATCAAATATTGCACAATGGCCCTGATTATAATTTCCTGAATATGGTTCCTTTAACATTGTGAGACATTTTTTGCTATGTAGACAGTAGCTTCTTGAATGTGGAGAAAAATGTGAATTATCTGGATTAATCAGACCAGCAATTTTCCCAAAAGCAGTAGGCACTTATTACGTAAATCAGTGTTAATCCAAAGCAGGCTTTGACTGGCCAGTGATGGAAAACTACGTGAGAAAAGAGAAGTCCGCAACATAAGAGCTTCCCGTAAATAAGTGAAATCCCCAGGGCAATTCACAAGAAGTCAGCTAAGGCATTTGGGTGCACAAGCATTGGCCAAGACACTGCCACCAGGAACGCCAACAGCATCCGTGGCCATCGGCAGCTGCCCAGCCTGGCCATTAAACTGGCAAGCCAAGGATTTTCCAGGACTGGTTGCCAAGAGTAAATTAGCGTAGTCCAGACAGAGAATAAGATTAAACCCTGATAAGATTAAAAACTAAAGTGAAACTAACCAAAGTGTAAACCAGCATGCGGAAATAGCTCTACAGTGACTACAGACAGCATGTCCCAAGAGCTGATCTGAGTAAAGACAACTCTTCTGTTGGCAGAGACACCTGTTTGGGGTTTTTAGCACCTGGTGTCAATAAATGTGTAACTTTAAAAATAACAGTGATGTTGTAGCCTTGGTGATCTAAGGATCAGAATGATCCAGTTCTGGACACAGAAGTCTTTTTGTGGTCCAACATGAAACCAGGCTGGATGGGGCTTTGAGCAACGTGGTTTAGTGGGAGATGTCCCTGCCCAGGGCAGGGGTGTTGGAACTTGATGATCTCTAAGGTCCCTTCCAACCTAAACCATCTATGATTCTATGATCTTTCTTCACAAGCCTCGATCCCACTTAAAACATTCTCTTTCGAAAGAACAACTTTTAGTGATACAGTCACATGATTAGTGGTATAGTCATATGATGATAATTATCAAATAAAATTTTCCAAATAAAAATAAGAACTCAAAGAGTGCATCTGTAGAGTGCACTGAATTGTTTTGGGGTTTTTTTGTGCTCATAAACACCCTGAAGTAGGTTGAGGAACTGTTCGAACAGAATGCTCAAATTACTTTTCTTTACCAAAAGTCCTGCAAAGATACTTTATAGCTTTATAAATAGAAATAACATTCCTTTAAAATGGATAATATTATCTGAATCCAGGGTAGAGTATCTCAGCCATGGGTGAAAATACATGTGTGAGAATTATGATGTATTTTAGTTTAGTTAGCAATAAAGTCCTTTACCTTACAAGACCAGTTTAGAACTGTGGGATACAGTATGCATTTTGGCTCTCTCTGTGTAAACAGGAGATAAAGAGGAGGTTTGTTGATGCCCTGCAGTCTGTTGTGTCCTTTCTCATTACTATTAGTGGAGTTATCTCAATTTACAAATTTAGATAGTCTGTAGTGGCAGCACAGGGAGCTGGAACATGCAGAATTAGAGACTAAAGAGAGAGAGAGACTACAAGTGTGAAATGCTCAATGAAAGCTTTCTGTGGATCAGTCCACCAGGTTTGCATGTGATCTTATGAAGTGTATAATGTATCCTCTCCTTTTATTGACAGCTACGGAAGTTTGTTCTGACTTTACTAGCTTCCTGCAGCTGTCACTCTGAAGAATACATAAATCAAGCTGTTGTGTATGAGAAACCCCGTCACACACACGCCTGCACAAAAACCTCACACGAACTGTAAGATGTACCAGGAAAACCTTCCTTCTTCTCCCATGGGGAACTTTCTCCAGCCTCTTTGGGTGACTTGTTCCAGAGCTTAATTATCCTCATAGTAAATATCCAGTTGGAACCTCCCCTGTTTCAGCTTGGATGCCTCATTCTCCTGCCGTGCTGCTCTGCCTTCTCTTGTGCAACCACCTCTGTGTGCATTGGAAGGCTAATTAGCAGTTACTGGCTATTAATTCCCCTCTCAGCATTCTTCACACTGAAAACCCCCCTTCCATCAGCGTGTCCTCACAGGTTACATGCTGTCCAACTGGCAAGGACAATGTTTGTGTGCCCCTTGAAAAAGTAAAGTGGTGCCAACTTGGCCAAAGTTGTTTATATGATAAACGCGGTGAAACATACATTACAACGCCAACAACCTTAATTTTCACAGTACTTTAAGTACTGATGTATTAAAGGATGAAGTGAAAAAGAACATCATGGGTATCAAAAGTGTGATGAGGGGCAAATTCAGTTCTCAAACTAGTGGTTTTGAAACAAGCTGCCAAGACTGTGAAAGCTGCGGTTGCAGTGACACAACCCGAGTGTCTGCATCCTGCCCCGTGCTCTTTCGCAGTAAACAGCCTGGCAGCTGCTGGTGCTAAAATAAGCACGGATCAATGCGACTTGATCCATGGCATCCTCATGTGTACGACCATTGGAACTTGGTGTCATTCGGGCAGGACCATTTGCCTTGTTTTGACTTCCCAAAATGCAGTTGCGGTGGTTTCTATTAGAGACACAAAGTAGTGAGAACAAGACCACAAACCTCTTTTGATACTTCAGACAAAACCACAATGATGGCACATAAGAACTCACCTTTACAGAGCGTGTGTTCTTGAGAGCCTGGATTTGGATAAAAATATGGATCAAAGAAGGTTCCATTCTTTTTTCTAGCTGAGCAAGAAACCTTCTACCCAACAATACAATTCCTGTGTCAATGTATAACCTCCTTAGGACTGTTGGATTTTCTTAGTTATAATAGTTTCATAAGCTTCTGTTTGTAAGGCATTGCAGTAATATTTTACAAGGGCAGGAGAAGTAAGCCTCACGGATTTGGTTTCTGTTAGCTAACTCTGTGACTCCTCCTGACCTGTCCTTGGACATGTCAAATAACTTTCCTTGGTCCATGTGCTTGTTACGGAAGGACCTAGAGGAGATGTCTCATCACCCATCTGCATCAATATGTAGGACTTCTCTGAAGTGCACATATCCTTCTCAGCCATGAGAAAAGGAGGGCTGCAGCAGCACTCCCATGTGAGGCAATGCATCTCAGGGATGCTGGACCCCTTGCTGGGTCCGCAAGGGTTTGTATCTCTGGACAACGGAAAGGGTCAGAAGTGGTGGCAGCCGGGAGGAGTGGCAGCAAGGATGCTTTGGGTGTCAAAATGCCTTTCTGTGGTTCTGGCAGAGCAGCGGTTCCTCAGAAATAGCACTGTCTGAAAAACACACAGAGACTTAAATCAGGACATTCGTCCAAGTTAAGGAGATAATTGTGGCACTTTATTCCATGTTTATTTGTTTTGGAAGAGTGTGTCTGTGCTTGGGGCTGCACAGGAGAGTGACACAGCATGGGCTTTGCCTACCAGTGCCTTATGTCCCAGAGACTCTGAAAGACGGGGCTGTGCAGCGTTTTCAGCTAATGGGTTTTCTTGAAAAGCACAAAACCACTTGAAACGTGTGTGCAACTTTTGTGGCTAGGTCCTCAGAGACCAAAATGCCAGAGGCTGCTCTGAATTCAGTGTCGTCACTGTTATCTGTTCTTCTTGTTTTTTTTATCCTCTTCACATCCATTAAACAACTTAAATTAAAAGAAAACCATTTGCTGGTCCCATTATGCTTGACCTACATCAGAGTCCTTGGATTTGTTTATGGAATGAAAGGACATTTTAGTTCCTTTTTAGTGTCTCTTAAGTGCAACATGTGTTTGCATCAGTTTTTTGGAATGTATTTACTTATATGTATCACAAAGTCATTTCCTCTGAGTTAACTGCTCTGGGTCCTTGTGACAAAAAACAATAATCTGAAAAAGTGGGAAAATGTTCTTTCAAATAGTTGTTTTTAAGACTTTCATTTGCTGATTTGCTGTTAAAAAAATGCACATAGCTATATGGCTTTACAGCAGCTTTGTGAGAGTATTTCCAGTGTTTGACCAGCTTAGATTGAAATCCCATCCAATCCCATTAACCTCTGTTATGTACCCCTTTGGACCAGGCTGTTTTGTCATATAGTTTTAACGTTAGAAATTATGAATCTGTGGATCATGAAGTGTGGTTTAATGCTACCAGTTTTACATGGATAGGGTAATGATCATATATCTTGGCTATTTGCAGTCTCCATGTATTTTCAAAGTTCCTTCCATTAGGAATTCCCAAATATAATTAGATGAAATTACTTTTTATAGTCCCAGTTATTACTTTCATGCCAATGGGTACCTTTCCAATACATTGTTCTGTTTAGTACAACTGGTTTGAGGGGTCTAGAGGACAATGTGAAATGTAAGAAACAATGCAGAAGTAATTGCATTGTAGCAGTCAGGAAGAATCCAGAAGTGATCTTTCTGTACTCTTTTGGGTAAACCCTTTTTGAGTAATTATTGGAGTGGTTTATTTATCAATTGAAACGGATTATTTTCCATCAGTATTAGTGCAACTTCAGAATTAGAGAAAGTCAGATTTCATATTCAAGAAGTTCAATCACTGGATTTCTTTGCAAACAAAAGACATGGTTATAATACTTTTCTTGGCTAAGTCTAAAGGTCAAAATTAGCAAGTTTTATAGAACAACTGCAGAGGCATACAGCAGAGCTTTTGTAGTAATCACAAATGAAAGACAGTGCTGAATTAGTGGATATCATAGAGAATCTAATTTATAGCCACAACTTGGTATCTGTGACGGCAGCAGTGCAGTTTGCACGAGATTGAAATTAGGGCAAGAATTCAAAGAGCCAGCAGGTCGGTGAGGAAATACAGAATTGTGGCCAGGGGCCAGCAGCCAAATCCTATTGCAAAGGCGGCCCTTAACCACATTTTCACTATTATGACAACTGTGAAACTCGAGTTGGTTTTGTTGTTGTTGAGATCTTGGCTTTGCTTTGCAACTGTGTGGCTTCAACCAAATAATAATTTTCAATGACTCTTTTTGGGTTGTGCTTTTTGTATGTGTGTGTTTTTAGCTGGAGGCCCCAGGGTATGAACTTACTTTTAACTTCCAGATCTCTGATGGGCAGTGACATCATCTCTTATTTTCTGCAGAAATGGGCTGCAACCCTTTGAGGCACGGACTGCTGGTTAAGAGAAGGCATCTGCTACAGCGTACAGGACCTTGCGTTCAAGTTCAAACTCTGGTCTAAGCTCCCTTGATTTCACACTCTGATATTCCTCTTCCCTCTCTGTTTCAGGGTCTTTATGTCTTTGTGGTATATTTTATCCTGCACAACCAACTTTGCTGTCCTGTGAAAGCAAGTTATACTGTAGACATGAATGGGCACACGACTCCGGGATCAGCTTTTTTCACACATGGCAGTGGTCTGCCAGCTGCAGGTGGAGAGATCAGCAAGTCCACTCAGAACCTCATCAGTGCTATGGAAGAGGTAACAGTGCTCTGTAGTCATTATCTTGTGTATTGAAAATGTACCTGGACATTTAAGTGGCAGTAGTGAAGTGTAATACACAGAAATGAGACACTAATTATTAAAAGTTACATTTGGGGAGGGTGGATTATTTTTTTTTTTTTCACTATAAAAGTTGTTGTCTTTAGTGATATTCTTGGAACTTACAACTCCCTGATAATATCCCATCTAGAGAATTTGCCCTTTGCCTACAAGTACCTCAAGGGTGGGCTGAAGGAGGAGGGAACCAGACTCTTCAGTAGTAGCCAGTGAGAGGATAAGGGGCAACGGGCACAAGTTGGAACATAGGAGGTTCCACTTGAATATGAGGAAAAACTTTTTCA
>JAOXJM010000019.1:77662142-77674551 GCA_026413425.1 Tringa solitaria
CCCAGTTTTGTATCATCAGCAAACTTGCTGAGGGTACATTCCATCCCCTCATCCAGATCATTGATGAATATATTGAAGAGGAATGGACCCAGTACTGACCCCTTCAGATACTGGAAAGCTGCTATAAGGTCTCCCCAGGGCCTTCTTTTCTCCAGACTGAACAACCCCAACTCTCTCAGCTTGTCCTCACAGCAGAGGGGCTCCAGCCCTCCCAGCAGCTTTGTAGACCTCCTCTGGACCCGCTTCAACAGGTCCATGTCCTTCTGATGTTGGTGACCCCAGAGTTGGAGACAGTACTACAAGGGGGACTCCCCAGAGTGGAGCAGAAGGACAGATACCCCTTCCTTTTCCCTGCTGGCCACGCTGGTGGGGATGCAGCCCAGGATGTGGGGGGCTTTCTGGGCTGCCAGTGGACGTTGCTGGCCACCAACACTTCCAAATCCTTCTCCTCAGGAAGGACTCAATCCAGGACTCCATGTTCCCAATCTATTCTCCACCCAGCCTGGATTGGTGCTTGGGATTGCCCTTATCCAGGTGCAGGACCTTGCCCTCGGCCTGGTTGAAATACTTTGGTAAATGTCCATGCCAGCCAGTGAAAGCTGCCAGGGTGAAACAACCCATCATTGTGGCCACAGGACACTTCATAACTTCACGATAGCTCTGAACCAGACTCCCAGAGAAGCAGGGAGTAAAGATTTGGGCGTCCGGGATGATAAAGCAGCTTAACAAAAATCAAAATGTGCGTCTGTGTGTGTGTATTCCAAAAACCTTTGATGCTAACCCATGCTTATTAACGTCAGCAGGTCACTTAAAATTAAAATTTAAAGCTTCAGAGTGAGAATAGGATCTCTCCCTGCCTCTGGAGATAAAAAGAAGGTTATCTCTGAAGGGCTGAAGATACCATGTGCAGCTCCATCCCAATACATTTTTTCTGGTTGTATTTGGAATTTAGCAGCATTCTGCTTTGGGAGTTTCAGTAAATAGGACATCTCAGTGTATTTATGTAAGAAGGTGGCTGCTGGAGATGCATGACCTGAAGAAGTGTTTTTGCAAGCTAGAAAGCAGTAAAATATGAGCCTGGAGCATAATATTCATAGAAAAAAAAAAAGCTTAAAAAAGCATATGTAGCCAGCTTTCCTCCTCATTGAGCAGAGCTCACAATGAATCAGAGAGGTTTTTTTTCCTTCTAAAGGGACATAGTTTCCCCATTTTTCCACCATCAAATTGGATAGAAAAAATCCAGGATGAAAAAGAAAGAAAAAAGGCCTAGTTTAGGTGAAAAACTGTTCATTGTCTTCAGGTATATGGCTTACTTATTTTTCCCGTAGAAAAAAATATCAATTGCTGCATATTACTGGTGACTTTATCAGTTGGACATGGTGGGAAAGAACTTCTGCCCTCTTCCCCCCCAAGCTGAAGATGCCATGAGAGGAATAATATCTATTTTCCTAGAGCTAGAAATGGAAATGTGGCTGTTGTTTGTGACCTTGTGACAGCTCAGATGTCTGCACCGGAGGACAGTAGCTGGAGAACTCATCTAGGCTTAATGAACAAATTAAAAAAGAAGTGCTAAGAAAGTTGAAAACTCAACTCATGCAAAGGGTTTCTTCTTACAATTTAACCTCCTGCTGTGCATATTATGTAGAAAATTGTTTCAGTTTATCCATGTAGTGGGTTTGATCCAGAAGGATAGCAGAAGGATTCAACCCAATTGGGTTGAGGATGTCCCTGGTTCATTGCAGGGGGTTTGGAACTAGATGACCTTTAAAGGTCCCTTCCAACCAAACACAGTCTATGATTCTATGATTCTATGATTCTATGATTCTATGATTCTATGATTCTATGACTGTGCCTTTGCTTTTCTTTGCTTTGTTTGATTCTTGCTTTAAAAAAGAAAAGAAAGAAAATTTCATCTACCAAAAATTGTTCATTTGAGGATTCTTTGCTTGGCTTTTCCCCCCTCACTGTCCCATTCTCTGTGTTTACACAAACATATTAATGGATAAAAAATGAGTACACAATGATACTGTTCTTTTTAGCCTTGGACCATAGGCTACGGCACAGTGCATATGGTGGGCTTTTACTACAACAAAATTCTTATGATTATTTCATACCTAAGGAGGAACACTTATGGCTCTCATTATAACAATACCCACTTACACCCATCTATTCAGTTTTAGAATAGCTGAATTGAAATTTTTAATAGTGAATTATTTTATATTTATATATATAATCCAGTGTGTGCATGTGTGTATATGTAATCATATTGCTTCCCAACTTTGGCAGACCTGTTGGGCACATACTGCTCACTCACCCTTGTACCCTCATACATCTTGTATGTCTGTTTATATTTAAATGAAAATATTGTATTACCTTATAAAAAAATCCTCAGGCACTAGTAATATTTGTAGTCTAGTTGAAATCTCTGGGGGCAGGATTTTTTAGCCTTTTTTTTTTAACAAAAAGAATAATTGTATCAAGAAATCTTCTAAGAACTGTTTTTCTCATTGCAGGGAGTTATCTTACTGCCCAACAGGAAATAATCACTCCGTCGAGCATAAAGCAATTAATTAGCAAATTAAATAAGATGCTCATGAGTCAGCATATATCTCTCGTAGAAGTCTTAGTTTTTTTGACTAGCTTAATTTTCAAGGTTAACAGCACACGCAGGTTTGATATGTGTATATGTATATCAACTGGACATCCCTTAGGATGGGTAGGAGTGCAGCACATTGACTTTATAGCTGAGTGAAAAATTGTGCAAGACTTCAGGGCCCGATCTGAGCCAGGAGAACAGTTTTGCTAATGACTTAAGTAGGAGCAAAGTCTTATTTGAAGCTGATTAGTCTAGAACTACAGATAAATTTCACACAAGAGCTGGCCAAATGATAGTAAACATGATTTATCAGTCTTTAAGTGGCTGAAAGGGACCTTCATTTTGCTGCTATAAGCACAGAGAACATTTGTTTTTTGTCTGTAGTCAGACTACTAAATATTATTGTTTTCTCAAACTGAAAGGTTTATTACTTGCTAAAAACAAATACTGTGTTAGTATCAGTGCGTTTGTAAATTTAAAATTAATTAATGTTTTATTTGACAGTTGCACTCCCATGAGTAACAAGTTGAAGTGAAGTGTTGATGAGCAATCCTAAGATTAAAATGTGTTTGCATTTGGTGAGCACATTCGGATAACGCACACTTATGTAGACAGAAAGGTCAGTTAACGAACAGCTTCCTACAAATGGGCCTCTGCTCACTCTTAGGCCATTGAGTCCCTCAATTATCTTCATCATATACCAGGAAAACTGCTTATTCCAGGACAAAAACTTGCTACCTAACAACTAAACCTCTACATTTAAAAGATCCTTACTGAACGTGTTGCGAAGGAAGAGAGTGTTTTATTTTCTCACTTCAGACTCTGGCTCAGTTTTGTAACCTTGTTAGTTACCAGGGACAAGTTGAACTTGTCAGCAACAGTTTCAGTTTATACCATAATCAGATATTTCGTAATTTGTGAAATTTTTTGGGATCCAGTTCCCCTGGGCATTCAGTATTTGCACTGCTGAGGGGCTGAGAGACTCTGATGTAGCTGTTTAGGGTACCATGGAGGAAAAGGAAGGGCATAAAGCTTTCCTCTCTCAGGCCATGTGAGCAAAATTTCTATGGAATTCATGGGAGAGGGTGGAAAAGGAGTTTGGGAAATGTATTGTAGAATATCTGAAGAGAAATACAGCAGAAGACCTACGAGGCAGTACTATTCTCGGGGAATGGCTCAGGTGGAAAACCAAATTATAATAGGTTAGCCCTCCACTGAAAAAAAGGTGGGAAAATTCAGAGCCCACAGGGAGCCTGAGAAGTTGAACAAAACTAGAGGAAGAAGTTTGCCAAATATTTTGGGCTTGTATATATGGTCTGGATTTGCATTATGTAGCTCTTCTTGGCCTTTCTCCGTACCAACCCTGACTTTGCTAGACAATAAATTTACACCCTCGTGTAGGTATACCCAAATCCTGACCCCTTTTATGTTGTTTCGGTGTCAACATGCACACCACGTAAAGAGTGACCATGGAAGGCATGTATTGGGAACAGACAGGGTGTGTTATGGTGTGGAACACGGTAAGTCTAATGAGTTTGCAGATGAAGCAGTTTGTAGTTCAGCTGTGATTTTATTCCTTTCAAAGCCCTGTGCTCGTTTTTGAACCAAAGGCTAGGGAGGGTAGCACTCCTTGAGTACGCTCTAGGTTCTTATTTTAAACTCTTGCTAGCTCTGAGGATTTCTGTTGTTTTAAAGCAAAATTGAAGACTCATCTAATGCAACACTTTTAATTGCAATGGCTTCCCAGCTGTTCCACGTGAAATATACTATGTGTCCCCCGCATATTTCCGCAAGGGCCATACACGGCACCTTGGAATAAATCTGAGGGATACTGTCTGAGAGAACATCCCCAACACCAACACAGCCAAACTACTACATTTCAGTACGATCTGGAAGGGTTTTCCAGGGTGCTCAGTGATCTGTAGACTCTCAGTAGTGTTCAGTGCCGCGTAGATATCTCTTGGCATCTGGAGGTGTCTGCTTTCTGGTAATGCAGTCGTAAATGTCATGCAAGAGTGCCTTAAGTATGCTAATATTGCTTGCCAAGTCACTAGATCTGTTCCAAGATCCTTTTAAGAGCCTGTGGCAGTGCCCTCAGCTGCACCATGTGCCTTGCACTTTTATTGTTCTTTTTTGTCTCTTTCAGCAGGGAAGGATGAACCTGAAAGAGTTTGGCCTCTGCTTGGTGCGATCTTGAACATGAGCTCTTCCTCCTGACCCTCTCCTCCTTCATGGGCTCCAGGGGTGGACTGGTGATGGCATGGCATTATTTTTTTGGCTGTCAGTTTTTACATTTGCCGTCCAGCTAAAGGAAGGCTTCACGTGTGTTGGCATCAGCCATAGAGAGGCAGCTGAAATCATTTTACTGAAGCATGTTCTCTCCCTGGGACAGATGCAAAGATATGTTAATTTTTACATATATTTCCCCAGAAATCTGTATGCAGGAACTCAGCAGTCCTCTGACACAGGGTTTCCTTCCCTCCTGCAGCCAGGCTTCCACCAAAGGGACCACATCTATGGCCCAGTCCTGATGGGGAGATGCTGGTGGCGAGGGATTCACTCTCCAAAGCATCCCCTCGGCTGTGCTAGTTTCCGGGGAAAGCTCAGGATAATTCTTGATGGGATCAGAGTCCTACCAGCCACTCATCCATTGCAGAGGTTTGGTCTGTGCGGGATTAGGCGGAATCGGAACGGCAACCTGCGACAACGTGGGCTTAAGCTTCACAGGGACGTGAAGTTTGGCAAAAGGCTGTTTTTTTCTGGGAGCATAGTGCTGTTGGCAGGGTGGGAATTAAAGAATTAGTGGCAAAGTGGTGTCCTCTGAGGCAAAGCTGTGTCATCTTTGTGAAAAATGCAGAAGTAGGCTGTGGTACCCGATTGCATTTTGAATTGCACCTCCTAGGAGACAGGGAAGCTGGCAGTTTGCATAGCCTTATTTATTTTTCTTTTATTTTGAGACTGGGAGTAAAATTTTGTATGCAGAGTTAACACTTTTCTTGAGTCGGGGAAATTCCTTTAGAAAATACACACTTATCGCTTTTTTGTTGTTGTTGTTGCTGTTCTTAAAGCCTGAGAAAACGACTGGTTTTGAGTGCTTTCTGAGGTTCTCTGAAGAGTGTGAATTTGTCGAAATAATCATTACCTTTTCACTTCTCGATGAGCTTGTAATGGCACAATTCTTCTCTTGTTACTCTGCGTCCATTGCCTATGCCTAGTGGTTTCTGGTGTGATATAACCTGTACAAAGCCTTGACAGAACTTCAAAACAGGTTTCTTGTATTTAAATATACACTGCGGTGCTGGCTTGTCCTATGCTGTGGGCAGGAGGGAGGTGAGCAGGCAGAGTGCTCGTTCACAGGTCTTTTGGGGGTTTTTTGTTTGTGTTTAGGGAAACCTTCAGTCCCATTCCTTAGCAGATAGCAATGCTGAGTCTTTCATCTACATACCGTCATCATTGCTGTGTATTGGCCTGATGCTTTGGCCAAAAGAACAGCCACTCCTTCCTCCATATCTCTTTTATTGGGTGTCAGTGTCAAAAACCCCTTTATTTTCTGTACAAGGACAGGACCTTATCTCCTCCTGCATCTTCCTGTATTCTTCCACATTTTTTTCCCCGAACAGTGAGGGAGGTTTTTGCTTTGCAATTCCTACACCAGAACAGCCTTTAGCGATCTGGGTAGACCCTACCATGATGGAAGTCAGCACAGATCCAGGCTTACAGGTTTTAGCCATGAGTGTGGGTTTTAAATTGGTTGATGAACCTTTAGATAGGTATATACTATTAATTTTCACCCCAAGCAGGACTGTGCTACTGTGAGAAACCAACACCTAAGAGCTACAGAATCCTAAACTGCTACAGGGGCTTAGGGTGAATTAATTGATATTGGCTTTCACATCACACTAGGACACTGATAAACACATTTAAGCTTTGATTTAGGGTTAGATTTTGCTATTGAATCCCACACTTTAACAGAAATGGCATATGAAAATCCAGCTTTAAAATCTGGTCTTCTGTACCAAATTTTTGAAATAAGCCTCAACCCCCTTTTAACTTTTTAAGAATAAACAAGACTAAAAGGCAAGAATTTTCCTTCAGAAACACAAACCAGCAGGAGCTAAATTTTATTCTCAGTTATTATGGTGTTCTGCTGAAATAACAGTGAAGTCGTGTTGCATTTTTCCCAGCTTGGAGAGTAAAATCTGTCCCCAGGAGCTTGGAAAATGCCTGCTTTTTCCAAACTGCTAAAACTGTCAGTGTGGTTTTTTATTTTTTGGATTTTTTTTTTTTTTTTTTGAGGCTAGGGGAGGAGATAGGGGAAGAAAAGAATGGATTCATTTAGAATGACATACAGAAAATATGCAGTGACCAAACCTGTTTAGCCTTTGTTTAGCAAACTCTGGCAACTCTCTCCTTGATCAACAATGTGAAATTATTATCAACAGTAAAACGTTCCTGCAAGTGTCTGCCAAGCCCCCATCTCAGCCAGTGCATTTGGTTTGGAGCTTACATTGTGAATCTGTTTATTTTTCAGAATGCCTGCTATACCAGCCCTCTCTCCTCCGGCATTTGCTGAGCATGGGGTAGTCACTGCCTCATTTTCCCCAACCTGGTTGAGCCAGGAAGGTAATTAACCCTTTAGCTTGATCTCCGAGGTGGCAGCCTGCTCAGCACCTACAGAGTTAAGGTGTGCTCTCCCAAGTAGTTAACGAGTAAAGCTCTGGAAAGCTTCACCCATACGATATAAAAGGTAATTATAGCACTTTTCTTAATCTGGGGGCCAAAATTATTTTGATGCAAATGAAATAGCAGGTTTACCACAGGGTTCTGCTCCGCATTAAATGTCTTTTGTTATTTTCTGCTGTGGGCCATTATCTTTTCTGTACCTGATTGCCTCTCCATGCAGATTCAATGGTTTAGATGATCCAGGAAGTTAAAGGAAGAAAAGGAGATATTTTTTTCTTTACCAAAACTCAGGAATCTGAATTTGAATGTGATGATAATCTTAGATTTTATGCAGTGTTTGGAGTAGAAGTCTGAATATATGGTGAGTGATATATTTATCATCAGTATATGATAAATTTTTGTTCAAACCTTATTCCTAAAACCCTTCAGGTTTGATAATTATTTTAAGAAGATAATTAGTAGAGGATATTCTGGAATTTCTGCTGCCAACTTTGTTACTTGCCCAGAGACAGTCAGCCCCATCAAACTTTAAGATGAAACTCACCAGGAGCTGAAGTTGCTGGGATAGAAAGGCATTCCAGCCTGCTCCGATGCCTGAGAATATTTAGTCACACAAGTTCCATTACTGAATGGGGTCCGTTGCAGCTGAATGCGAGTGGGAACAGAATCCATTTTTCCCTCTCTGTTTCTGATGTACCGTGGAAATGAATCATTTTCCAAGAAAGAGAATCTGTTTCCTGATAGTCCTTACAGAAAAAAAAAAAAAAAGTAGAAAATTATTTTATCCAGTATTTGAATTCTCCCAACTTGTGTAAGTGTCCATATTTTATTTTCAGGCTGTGAAACTCCTCAGATGTTGTCAGCAGATTATCAAGAAGCAACCAAATTTCTGGAACTTTTATCTGAAAAGAAAAATTAACCTTCCTCTACCTTTTAAGGGTGAGGGACAGCCTGATTACTTCCAATTTTCTGATAAATAACAGATTATTTGCAGGTACAGGATGAATTTAACACTTCTGACATATTTTGTCACCAGGACCTTGATAACTGGGGTTTGGCAAATGATCTCTGTTCTTATTTTTCCTTTTCCTTGGAGGATTAAAACACCTTCAGCTCACCATGAAGCCAAGGAGGGTGGTGAGGTCTGTGTGCCTTGGAGATGATGGGCCACTGTTGTTTTCTAACTAGACCGTGCTAACTTTGACTAACAAAGCTTAACGAGAAAAATCAATACATTTAAGACTAAATCTACAAATGCTTTGTCAATCACAAAATGTTAAGCAAACTCCCAGCAAACAAGCATGTGTGGTATTCAAATTTCCATTAGTCACTTAGAGATGGAAAAACTGACGTGATTGTCAATTAGTGGGATGGGAGATTCAGCTTATTTAACCAAGAAACCACAGCACAGCGTTAGGCTCCCTCAGTGAAAACAAACATCTCATTACAAAGGTACTTTGATATTTCTTGTGTTTATATAAGATCAGTCATGACCCAGGTAGTGAAAAGCTGTAAAATTAAATACACGTGGACTTTACCAAAAGCAGCTCCTACCCGTCTTTTTCAAGGTCTCCTCACTTTTTGGCAAGGCTGCACAGCACTGAAGGTTGGCGATTAGCTAACACCTTCTTAAACCGTCTGTTCAAGAGACACGGGGGGAAAAGGCTGAGCATCTCCCTGCTGCTTCAGCAGAGGACCTTTCTCTCTCCTTCTTGCTCAGATGAATGATTTGCTGCTTCCCAAACTGTGAGCCAAAAAGGAGCTGCTTTTGCCTTTCTGCGCTGTGGTTGCGGTGCCAGCTCTCGGGGAAACTAGTGTCAGCATGTACCTTATGCAAGCAGGACTCAAAGGCCACTGTCTTTTGAACTGCAGAAAGTATTTTTCTTTTATTTCTAATTTTTTTTTTTTTTTACGGAGTTTGTTCAGATTTTAGTCGGATTAGGGTCACTGTTTTACACCCACAAATGGTTTGTGCAGGAGCACATGGGGGAAAGCCAGTGCTGGCTAGAAAGTATGATTTTAGATAGTTTTGTCCATATGCTCTGCACTAAGGAAATGGTGACTGAGGGTGATTTAAGATTAAACAGCTATTGTTTTCAAAAAGCTGCTAAGCACTTATTCATCAGAACTCTGATAAATTCTATTGCCTGTAACAACGTGCCACGGCTTTTCTTTATTAGGTTTTTGTTGTTTGTTACAGTTTTAGAGGCCCTATTCTTGCACCCGCTAAGATCAGCCTAGCACCATCCGTGAGACACCCATATTAAAATTGGTGTTTTTCCAGATGCAGCTCTGTCCTGCTTTGTGCTCTTTTCTTGGCTCAACTGCTTGGCTCAGACAACGAGACTTCTGTTTCACCCAGAGGCCAGAAGTGTTTAGTTTGAAGGTGAGGGATCAGGATAAGGAGCAGTCTTGGAATTTTATCAGGAGAGGTGACTAACGCCCCTGGAGTCTGCTGTGTCTGAGCCCATGCTGCCGGAGAGAGCCATTCATCGCCCTTCATTGGGATGGAGACACCAGGGTGTTGCTGGACACTGGCCACAAATGATAGGCACAAGGAGTCCTCCAGACATCTGGAGTTCATTCAACACCAGCTGCTCTCTGCAGTGATGCTCCGACTCCCAGGAGAAACCTCCTCCAGGCAGAGGTGATTTCTGGGTGGAGTGGTCCCTCCTCTCTGATATCCCCCACCTCTGGTAGCAGGATGGCAAAGAGGGGACCTCTTACCAGTGGAACTCCAACCCCAAACTTCCAGGTTTGACCCCACCGCTCCGTTAGCTTGGCTGACATGGTCTCCTAGGCTGACAGCCTCTTCCTTACTTTGTTTACACATCACAAGTCCTCTTCCTGCCCTTCACAGCCAGGGATTTGTTTTTGGAAGAGTTAACTTGGCAGCCATCCCCGTGGAATAATGCAAAGCTAACCATTTTTTTTTTTTTTTTTGAGCAAGGTTCTCTTGCTTCAATCAAAAACACTGGATGTAACCAGGCAAGAAATGAGGAGCTTCTATGGTGGACACAATCAAAGTGCCCAGTGATCTTCCAGTGTGTTCTGCCTTCATTTGGATTTGAAAAGGGACACCTGGAATCCTGGAAAGGATCTCATGATTCTGTGAGGTCAGGAGCAAGCCTGTCACATGTCTGGCTGCTGGAGCTCAAAGAGTCCTGATACCCATCTCTGAGCTAAGCACCCTCCCTCCCTTAGAGGTGTGAGGGCAAGAATAGCTAATTATGGCACTTCTCCATAAAACCCCTCCACTCGAAAGCAGGTAATGATGATTGTCCCATGCTGAACAAAATCCAGGGCCAAATGCAATGTGTTTTTACTCTAATTCCTATATTTCCTCTGGTGAATTCAGAGAAAAGACTTTTTAACATAATCCATTTAGTGTACCAAAAGGAGGCACTTAGCATATTGTGATGCAGACGATAATTTTTGACCAAAAAAAAAAAAATTGGGTGGTATTTTTGCATTGTTTTATTTTGGGGGTTTGGTTTTTTTTTAACATTATTCAATGACTCAAAAAAACTAGCATATAAAAGTATTAGCCAATGCCTTCCTATTACATCTGAAATACAAAACAAAGTTAATTGCCCATCTCTAGCAGTAGGATGTGCCAATTATCTGCCAAACAACTTGCATAGTTGAATGACTCCGAGTAATTTTGCTGACATCCTGTAAATAGGTGTTTGTGCAACAGCCCTTCAAACATAAATAAAATCAAGAAATGTGATGAAATTATATTCCGTCCCTCAAAGGTGGTGATTTTTTGATATTTTTTTTTAAAGACTATGTGATAATCGTTCAATTTAAGAGTGAAGTAACTTGTAGTGTTAGTGTAGCTGATTTCTTCTCTCCCACCAGCTTTTCCCTTTTGACTTCTACCAAGCTTTGCGTGATTTGTCAGGTCACTTTGGAGAGGCCCTTGTCCCGCCTTCAAGAGGACCCCTGATTATTTGCTGTGCGGTGATGTGGATGTCTCTGTCCTCTTTTATCTCCTCTTCCTCCAAAGACATTTACTCCAGCTAGCAGCTGGCTTAAGTTTGCTACAGTTGGATCAGGTTTGCCCATTCAGCATCATTTGAGAACACCGAATTCCTGATTAGTTATATGCACTGTTATTATACGGAGAGCTGGTTTCCTTCTCAGCCAAACCATTTCTTTCAGTCTTGTGGAAATCGGGCTCCTCATCAATGTGGAAAGTCTGGGTAGGCAGAACCAATGTGAGAACACAGCTGGAAAATAGTCATTATAGCAGAGACAGACTAAGCAGAGGAAAAAATTACTTGGATAATCGGAGATTTATTTCATTTGGTTGTATTAGAAAGCTTTGGAGGAACAAAGTCCTCCTTCATGCAAAAGAATTTATATTCACTTCTAAGTGGTTCCAGTGAAATTAATTTTGGATTAAATTATCTTCCCAGGTCTGTGAGTGAAGGTGGGAGTTGGCACGTTCTCACATAAAAAGAAACTCCAGTGTTTTCCCATTCAATCCTTGATTAACTCCTTGCAGACAATGTTTAAGAAGGAATTTTGTATGGGGTTATACTGGGCAGCAGATGGGGCAGCTATTATCTCTGGCCTTAAATATTACCAAAGAGTATTGATTATCATAGACTTGTCTCCTGTAGAAAGTGGTCACCCGTTTTTTATTTATTCCTATTCTTTTCCATAAGTAACACAGCATGGACTCCAAACAGCAAGAAAACTTGTATAATTACTTAATAAAACTTGCTTCTTGGGGAAGTCTGAGGAGTTGGCTCATGATCTCTTTTCCTTCCCAAGGTTCCAAAAAAGGCAGATTGTGGAAAGAGATATGATATTCTTAATATCTATGCACTTACATGAACTGTATGGCCACAAGTGTCCAAAAGAAAGACAGATAATGCTGCCTAGACAGGCCATGAAGAATATCAGTGAGATTTGCTTTGTGGCCATAGCAACAGGCTTTGGCTATATGGTGACTGTTGATGAGTGATACGGAGAAAAGGGGTGGTTTTACACAGACAAGGCAGCACGTGGACTGCTGCAGGGTGCAGTGCATTCAACAGAAGCCTTGTGTTGGAGGACAGAGTCATAGAATCATAGAATCATAGAATGGTTAGAGTTGGAAGAGACCTTAAAGATCAT
>JAOXJM010000019.1:77683670-77695736 GCA_026413425.1 Tringa solitaria
CCCCCCCCCCCCCCCCCCCCCCCCCCCCCCCCCCCCCCCCCCACCTTAACTTCACATCAACCCTGTTTCTCCTGAGCTTACAAACCTCCCAGTGGTCCAACAGTTCTCCCACTGCATGCCGCAGAAATTGGGTATTGCCATTTCCAGCAGCATCATGGTCTCTTCCTCACTGAGGAACCTCACTGAGGTTCACCTGAGTAGCTGTTCCTCAGCTGTAGCCCTGTGCTGGGGAGGAGGACTCTTCATACCTGCAGCTCTGTTGGGTGCATCCCAAGGTGTCCTCCTTCCTGCGAATGCACAACCCAGTGCACAGAGGTCTATCCCCATCAGGTGGGACTCTATCTGCACTTCATCTGTCCGGAGGCCTGTGAAAATGAGAGAACTGAAGGTGTATTCCATTTCTAACAGCTGCTTCATCTTGGGTGCTGGTCTCTTCTCCCAAGCAACAAGTAACAAGACAAGAGGAAACAGCCCCAAGTTGTGCCAGAGGAGGTTTAGATTAGATATTACAAAAAAACTTATCCACTGAGAGGGTTAAAAAGCTCTGAAACAAGCTGCCCAGGGAAGTGGAAGATGTGTAGATGTGACCTGTAGGGACATAGTTTAATGGTGGACCCGGCAGTGTTAGGTTTACAGTTGGACTCTGTGGTCTTAAGAATCTTCTCCAACCTAAACGATTCTCTGATTCTGTGATCTGCTGCTGGTGGAGGGATGGCTGTGGAAAAACAAATGCTGGCCGTGGTCCTTTCTGAATCTCCTTGGAAGTTCTTGGGAGAGCTGATGCACCTCCTCTGCCTGCTTAGCTCTTCTGTCCCTTCCTCCTCCTTCATGGGTCCTTCAAATCATGCGTCTTCCTGGCAAAGCAGGTGGAGTAAGAGCAAACGACTCCCCTTCCAGCACTGAAACAATGACCCCAAAAGAATGTGGCTGCACGTATGCGAATCAGTGCTGTGATTATATTTTAATAACACACTGACATGACCTTTGAATGAGTTGTCCTTCCAGTCGTCCCAGGAAGATGTTGGCAGTCAGTGGCTTGGAGAGCTCTTCTCCAACGCGTGTTGGAAAACACGGCGGTGTTAACTCCATTTCACAGATGGAGAAATCACCAAACGAGAAATCAAATAACTTTTAACGCTGTTCAAGTGGAAGTGCAGAGCCAGGAACTGTGGGCAGCTTTATCTGTCCTGGCAGTCCAGTCCAGCATTCTTCAGGCATCAACATTTCCATAGCAGCTAGGCATTTAGCACCTTCACTTGTGGATTTTCAGCCGTTCTTAAGGCAGTATCTTCCCAGAGTAAGAAACTGAGCTACTAACAAGCATCTTGTTAAATTCTGTGCAAGTTATTTAAAAGTCTAAAAGTAACTTGCTTGATCAGTGTTCCCTTATCATGTTCAGGGAAACACTAGAGGTATTTCAGAAATGAGAACACCAGAAATATTATCTACTTAGATAGTAATCTGAAGTGAATAAATGCAATTCAGTTATCAACCTAAAATGTCCTTTGTTGTTTTATTTTGCCACTCAGTGCCAGCAGCCTGTGCCAAGTGCCACCTTGATTTGCGTCACTGCTATGGTGATTTTGCCCCAGTGCCAATTTTGTGATGTATAAGCAATGATAGCCTTATAACTCTGGGGCTTGCAGGGAGGTGAGGGGGAAGAGAAGTAGGCATGAGATAGGTATTTTTTTTATTATTATTCTTTTTTTCTGCAGAACAGATTGATGGGGACATCAGCTGCCGGTGGGGGCTGCTGGCCTGTTGCCTTTTGACTGGTGCAAATGCATGGGCATTTCAGCTCTTTTAATAAATCTTCAAAGGGAATAACAATAATAATAATAACAATAATAGTAATAATAATAATAGAAGTGTGAAGCTGCTCCAGTGTCCCGTGGCTGGAGTGCTGTTTTCCCACATGCTGGGGAGGCAGAGGATATTCGCAAGCCATGTGTTTCCTCATCTCCCAGCACTGCGTCAGAAGCAAACGAACAGGAAAAAAAAAAAAAGAAAAAGAAAAAAAAAAAGAAGGAAAAAAAAACAAAGAAAAGCAAACTGAACCTCCTAACCTCCCACTCCAGACACAACAAAAACTTGTGCAGCTGCTGGTGCTGCTCTGCTGGTTTTATCCGTTCTTGGTTTTGAATGCATTTTTTGAGGAATTTAATTCAAGCTAAAAGTGAGTGCTTAATGAGCAATGTAGATTTAAAGTTTAGTGTCAGCAGTGAAGTGTGTTGACTTAAGGGAAAGACCTGTTGGAGCCCCGTCTTTTCATTTGCATGGACTGCAGAAACCATCAACCCAATCCCTCTTCTTGGCCACCCATCTCCCCCTGCATTCACACAAGACATTGAGGGGCTGGAGTGGGTCCAGAGAAGGGCAACGGAGCTGGTGGGGGGTCTGGAGCACAAGTCTTGTGAGGAGAGGCTGAGGGAGCTGGGGGTGTTCAGCCTGGAGAAAAGGAGGCTGAGGGGAAACCTTCTCGCTCTCTCCAGCTCCCTGAAAGGGGGGTGTAGCCGGGGGGGGGGGTCAGTCTTCTCTCAAGGAACAGGCGATGGGACAAGAAATGGCCTCAAGTTGCACCAGAGGAGGGTTAGGATTGACAGTAGGAACAATTTCTTCATTGAGAGGGTTATCAAATGTTGGAACAGGCTGCCCACGGAGTGGTGGAGTCACCATCCCTGGTGGTATTTAAAAGCTGGGCAGACATGGTGCTGAGGGACGTGGGTTAGTGGTGGTGGGACTAGATGATCTGAAAGGTCCCTTCCAACCTGAGAAATTCCATGAATCAATGATTCTATAAGACTCCAAATTATACACAGGATTTCTGATTAGGGTTGAAGCATACCCGGAGAGTTAAAATACTCATTTACAGTATTAGCTAAGTGTTATCTGCGTATTGCAGAAAATAGCAGGTAAAAGCTGGTGAATGAGTGTGCCACCAACCTCTCATGGGTAAAGACCAGATCTTGAGCGTATCTCTAGCTCTCCCAATACCTATCACCAAGGAGGATGTATCTCAATCTAGCTGATTGCCTTTCGAATGCAGGTTTTTTACTGTGGTAGACATGCCCATTGTTAATCTATACTGTGAGACTTGTGAAAAGATACATGCCAAATGGGTGCGGTGCAGGTTCACACCATCATTTTTATCTAAATAGTCTGGGGTAGGGGTACTTTTCTTGGTTTTGGGGTTTTTTTCATTATTTATTTATTTATTTGTTAGGGAAAATAGATTCCAAAAATAACAGTTTTAAGCTCCTTGATTTTTGGGTGCCGACTGCAGGGGGGTCGGACTAGATGACCTTTGAAGGTCCCTTCAGGCCCAGATGATTCTATGATTCTATGACTGAAGCAGCTGATTTCCAGAAAACAGATATAAATACCTGAAATAAGATTACCCTTAAGGTAGGTAAATACAAACTAGGTTTTTCTTTTTTTTTTTGAGAGGGGTGGGGAAGGGGGATGGTAATGAAATGGCAAGGGATATTTCACTTCAAATTCACATTGTAAGATTTTTTTGAGGTGAAAATACTGTGACTTGTTTCATACTGGTGAAAAAAGAAAGGTAAAGTCAGAGTATTAATTTTCTCTCCAACGTTATAAAACTTAGGCCGGTTTTAATATTTTAAAAAGTGTGTTGGAAATGACCTCTTGACCATTTTGTGTTTTTTTTTCTTGAAATCTCTCTGTGTTTTCAAAAAACATTGCAGATAGGTTTCATTAAAACTGCCCTTGTTCATGAGTTTTCTCTCCAGATAAGTGTTAATCTGCCTCTGCAATGAATCAAGCATTCTTTGATGTTCAAAGTCGGTGACTCCAAGCTCCTTCTTCTTAATCACTGGGCCTTTATTTTTTTTTTTCCGCCCAGCTTTTCTCTTATCTCCAACCAGGAGTGTAGCCTCCCTTCAAGGTCTGATCATCCCCTTAGGTCTAGAGGACCTCGCTTGTCTGTCCTTGCCTTTGTCCTTCCAGTTGTAATGATTTCCCATGGACATCACCATCCAACTGCCATCTGTTGAGGTTGCAGATAGGGTGGGTATCACTTCCAAGATCCAAAGATGTGAGGGATGAGGCAAGAATTTCTCAGCAGAAATGCTGATGAACTTGCCACGTAGCTTGAGACAAGGTTGGTTCCAAGGGAGGGGAAGGAGGGAAACAAAGATTATTCTAAAGAATAGGTAGCAGTTGGAAGTACAGTGATAGTAGAAAAGCCAAATCAAGAGGGAAAAAAGGTTTTATGTCCTGAAGGACATCAAGTTGCCATAGACTGAGGTAGGAATGAGAAAGTAAGCAGTGTGAGGGAGCTCTTGGGTCGTTTCATTTTATCCTTTGGGTTTCTTATCACATTAAAAGCCTGTCCAAGCTCTGAATAGGGCAGGTACTGAGAAAAGTTGTCTCCAGTTGGAACCACAGAGACCTCACAACCTCTTTGTTATTTTTTTTTTTTTTTTGCAGCTGGAGAATGTTGGAGCAGGACTAACATCAGTGGGTGCCGTCAGCTCGGAGGAGCAGATAGACCAAATTCCTGCTCCCTTTCCTCCCCTTTGATTCAGCAGCTGGAAACGGGAGAGCCCGGCACACTGTGACCTGGTTTTTGCACTGTCCTTCAGGAACTTGATGGCGGTCCAAAAAGCATTCCTCAGATCACAGGCTGTTGACACAGTACCTCAATATGAACCGTGAGCAGGCTGGATTCATTCTATATTTACTGCTGCTGGCGGCCGCCAGGAAGGGGGCTGTGCTTGAGGCATTTCTAGCACGCTCAGAGCCCCTAAGCCCCAGAAAATTAATGTTACACAACAGATTGGGTCCGGCGCAACTGGGCTCAGGGTATGACCAGGCGATGCCCCTTGGGCTGACCTGCTGAGTGTTAGCCACGGCGTTGTGGCTCTTGCCTCTTCTGCCAACGGGTGAGCTATGCTGGCAGAAAATTATCTTTTTTTCTGCTTGGGTTTTGTTTTTTCTTTTCTTTTTTTTGCCAGTTTAGCTCCCGGAGCTGCCTTACTGTAAGGCCAGCGGAGTGCCAGTGCCAGATTGAGGGAAACCAGCGAGTCAGATGCTTTCACTGTAATAGAGTAGGAGACCCATTGCTGTCTTACAAACCCTGTAGGAACATCAAGGAGCAGAAAAAAAAAAAAAGTACAAAAAAGAGAAACCTCGAATATGGAGGCTGAGAAGAAAATTTATTTAGATGCCTCTTGGCATCACCCACAGAACATCCCTTTTAAGAAGAAGGAAAGATATCATTAGGTTGAATGTTTTTATTCTTTAAAAAAGGAAAGTAAGATTTCAGATCTCTGACAAGCAAAAAAAAAAAAAAAAAAAAAGCTGACAATTGCTGTTTTTTTCCTCCCCTTCTTTTTGTACTACCCAATAGTCTGTGGTAACATTATGCTTACCTAAGAAGCTAAAATCCCCAGAAGTAAGCACTTGAAAGTGGGCTCAAATTCAAATGGTGTGTAAGCCTGCATGTGCACACAAGCTGTATAGCTGTACTTTCATATGCGCAATTTTCTTATCATATCTTCATCAGTGAACTCTATGTACAGAAGACAGAGGGTGGTTTCTCTTCTTCTTTGACTTCCCTTCGGTTAGCTGAAAAAAAATATAAATAATATCTCTGACTCATGCTGAAATGTATTTTTTATGGATTTACCACGGTTTTAACTTCCAGGCCTCAGTTCCCAAGCTAAGCCAGGGTAAAACAAAGGGAGGCAGATCAACAGCCTGAATATTAACAGAACCTTCAGCCTTGTGTTATGTGACCCTGGAAAGGAGAGGGAAATAACTCTTATTAAGGTTTTCCAGTGCATATCAAGTGGAAAGTAGAGCCCAGAAAAAGAGACTTATAAACCAAGACTTCTGCAAGTGATTCAATGATTTTTTTCTCTTTATTTTCCTCCAGTAGGCTAACTTCATTATCATTCCCATGCTGAGACCTCAGACTGTTTCAAACCAATAATTGCAATTGCTTCAGAATCCTTGAGGGTTCACCTTCAGACCTGGATATGAGAGGTTGATTTATTATTACTATTATTATTATTATTATTATTATTATTATTATTATTATTATTATTATCACTGTTTTTATTTTATTGTTTTTTTCAGGCGTTGATTAAATTTGGGGTCACTTTTGAATTTAAAGGCAGCAATTCTGCTGTCGCGTATTTGCTGGCGAGGGCTGGCTGGGGCAGGGAGAGCTCGGAGAGAGAAAATCATCCTCTCGCAGGACAGAGGAGGGAGGGATATTTGCGAGGTGCTGCCCTCCATCGCTGCGGTGACGCGTCGGTACCATCCGGGGACTGTCTCCCACCTTCGCTGAAATACTTTTAGGCTGTGAAAAAGGCTCTGCCCTTGAAAGAAGCAGGAAAGCTCTTGCAGAAATGGAAAATTATCCCCTGCAAATCCTCCCCCCGGCCCCCAACAACTGCTGTCGGTGGGGCAGCAGTTGGAGGTGGGCAGTAGCTTGCATAAAGCAAAACTCATAAACAAGCCCGGTGAGTCAAACTCATTTCCTTGACTAAGAGGAATAGGATTTCATAAACATAGCAATCGCTTTGTGCTCTCCGAGACCGACCAGACTGTGTCGGCCAGTTTTACGTAGCACAGAAACGGGGGTGGGAAGGGGTCGGGGGGGAGGCAGCTGTTCCCAGCAGCTCTTTTGGAAAGATAGTTAGAAAAGAGGCTTTTTCCGAAAACATGACACAGGTTAGACTTTGGGTAACAGGGGGGTCCTTTTAGTAGGTCTCGTATAACTCGATAATCCTGCCTTGTTTCTGACTGGCTTTGTGTTGAACTAGTGCATCCTCGCTTGTGTTTAGTCTACGTGTTATGTAGTGGTGGCTTCGTGTCCTTTCTTAATGTATTTGGGTAATTAACTTGTGTTTAAAAAAAGTGGGCAAGACCCATCTACTTAAGGCCCCAATCTGATAAATTTATCTGTCTTTCTAGGGAGGCAGCAAAGACCTTCAAATCCTCTTTACCTCAGTGGAAATACAGGTAGATCAGTAAGGGAGTTAACACCTCACTAATGCAAGTACTTAAGATTTTAAATTCAGAACACTGTTTAGCTCTTTTTTTTGTTGTTGTTCATTTTTTTTATTTTTACCAGCCTTTTCACAAATGCTGGGTTTCAGCTGTTCAAATAGAAAATATATTCTGTATTCAGTCACAACTTTACTCCGAAGGTTGCATTTTAAAATATTTTAGTGCACAAAAAGCTGACAACCTCCTTAGTCCTATTCATAAACATTCTGCCCTCACCACTCACTGCAGCTGGAGACCAACTGCACGCCATGAATACACTACCATGGATGTTTCATGCCTGCAGTCATGCAAGAGGCTTGGGTGTGGGTCAGGGAATGCAAATAACACACTGACTCCCAAAGTCTGGTCCATGGTTACCCATTGTGGGTGATTGATGCAGCTTTCACACGCTACCCTTCAGATCTCAGGCTGGGGCAGGGTCTCCAAAAGAGTTCCTATTGGTCTGTAGCCTTGACAGCATCCTTCTTCTTTGCTGTCAGTGAGCCCATCTTAAATCTCTCATGGTGTGGAAACTGAACAAGTATTGAAGCATCTCAGTGTTCTAGTAATCCTTTTTTGAGAAGGGACTGGGAAATAAACCATAAACGGTGATGGTGGAATATGTCTCCTTGATTGCTCTAAGGTCTCCCCAGAGCCTTCTCTTCTCCAGGCTGAACAATCTCAGCTCTCTCAGCCTGTCTTCACGAGAGAGGTGCTTGAGCCCTCTGATCATCTTCGTGGTCCTCTTCTGGACTTGTTCTAATAGATCCATGTCCTTTCTGTGTTGAGGACTCCAGAGCTGGACACAGTGCTCCAGGTGGGGTCTCACGAGCACAGAGGGGCAGAATCACCTCCCGAGACCTGCTGGCCACACTTCTCTTGATGAAGCCCAGGATGGGGTTGGCTTTCTCGGATTCCAGTGCACATTGCCGGCTCATGTCAAGCTTCTCATCCACCAACAGCCCCAAGTCCTTCTCCTCAGGGCTGTTTTCTAGCCATTCTCCACCCAATCTGTATTTGTGTCAGGGGTTGCCACGTCCCAGGCGCAGGACCTTGCACATGGCCTAGTTGAAATTCATGCAATTTGCACGAGCCCACCTCTCCAGCCTGTTCAGGTCCCTCTGGATGGAATCCCTTCCCTCCAGCATGTTGACTGCATCACCACCTTAGTGTCATTGGCAAACTTACTGAGGGTGACATGCCCTGCTGCTGGTTCCTCCCCATCTCTACCACCTGAGCAGAGTGACAGTGGGGTTGCTCCTCCTCCATTTCAGTCAGCTGGTGGCATGGAGCAGGTCTTGAGTCATCACAGCCTAGTGAAATCTGTCCACCACCCACAATAAATGCCTCTCCTACTACTCTGCTGTCCCACTGTCCAGGCAGTGTCCATGTTGTCCAGTTTTTGGAGCATGCACTAGCCTTTAGAAATTAGAGTAATGGGTTGACACTAACTTTGTTCGGTCTCTAACTTTTTCAGTGGGGAGTAGAAAGAATTCCTTCTGCTAGTTTTGTATTATTTGTAATTTACCAAAAGGTATACCAAATGGATATTAACTAGGTGTTTGGGTTTTTTTAAAGCATACTGTATCATGTTATCAAAATCCTGTGCAATAAAGTCTAACTTATATGCACTGGGGGGGCTACATGTTATTATTTCTACAGCATCAACTCACCGTGATAGCAAGGGCTTCATGTGTTCCTCGGTTTTTCCCCTCCCAGCCTTCTTATGAGCCCTGAATTCTGGGGACAGATCTCACATTTCTCACCTAAAAGTGTAATTCACATTCTTTGCTTGTTCAATGGCAAGGCTCTCTCTATGTATTTCCTCTCTACCATTCTGGGATTTTTATATATTCCTTTACTTGTTTGTGCCTCTTTGCCTGTTCCCTTGTGCCTTTATGCCTTGGCCCTTTACCACTCTCACTCCTTTCTTTCTTTCTCCTTCCCTTCTTTCTGGATGTAAGCGCTCTCAGAAGTGCATTAGAAAGTTAGACAGAGCTGAAATGGAACAACTTCCTTGGAAAAAAGTCAAAGATTGCTTGAGTTTGAAGTTTTGATGATCACATTCCAGTAGACTCATGTCTCCACCCTGCTGCGCTTCTGCTTTTCCCAGCGACAGCAGTAGAATTCTGCCCTTCTATTTTCCCTGGAACTTCAGAACTGGCTGAGTACGTGTGGTGTTCATAAGCTGTTGTGTAACGTCCAAATGGAGCAATATCTTCAAGTTGAGTACAAGACCTTGCAAGCTCAGTCAACAATACCAAGAAGTTGGCCTGGATAAGATAATTTTTTCTGTTTTATGGGTAGGTACTGAAGACCTGGCAGCATCTTCATCCTTGGGACTCAGGGGCATGAGTGGGACAGCACAGAGAGCCTGTGGAGAGGACATCTTATCTATGGACAAAAAGCTTTGAACAAGCAAAAAAAGCACAAAACCCCCCAACTCTGAAATTTTGGAAATCAGATGACTTCTGACCAGTTGTTTGTTTTTTAGTCATGTCTGTGTTAAAGTGAACACAAACTGTAGTAGTGAAAGTTAACAAAAAAAAAAAAAAATAAAATGGATTGGCTGGCAAACTGCTATGAATATCCATACAGTACTTTGCTATATTGCAATTATTTCAGCTAGAAAATATAATGGCTGCAATTATTTTGGAAATATGTTTGGCAGAGAAGTCTGGAATGAAAACACAATAAAGTTAATGTCTCTTTCAACATACAGTTATCTGAAGCTGTAGATAAAACCTTGTTGTGGCTGGTATGTGTAACCCTGTGTTATCACCTGATATCACCTGAGAAATATTTAGTTTCCCCCGTGGAAGCAGAGAGCTTAAACACTGCTGAAAACAGGCACACACCGAGATAAAAAGTTTAACCTTATAGCCCAAGAGATTTCTTTGGCATCAGGGAGTAAATTGAAGGACTGGAGTGGTAACTGGCATGGCTGTGGGAGGGAAAAACATTAGAAACTGCTGCTGACAAGCAAGTAAGTGGCAAATAAATCTCAGAAAACAACAAGAGAAACCCTGATTAGACCTGGAGGAAAAACTTAAAAATCATTGTTAGTGAAGTGCTGGTTTAGCTCAACAAGATCAGGCAGAAGTGAGTGACATATTAGCTTATATTAATGTTAACATATAGATGATTGCCATATATTCCTTGGGCAGGAATTCATAATAGTGTTGGGAGCGTAACAGGAAAACTGCTGCTAAAGGGTACCTCCGACAGCAGATACTGAATTCTGTTTCAGGCAACCCTGTACTCACATTTACATTAGGCTTTCCACATCTGTTTCATATCCAATTTATGTCAACAGTAATTGAAAGCTGTTACCATCTGGGGTTTGGGTGGGCTGCATGGAATGAGTTATCATCAAATAAGTAACTTCTAGTATGAATTAAATATCATTCTAAGTCCTCTGGTGACTTGCAGGAGCTGAGGGGAGAAACCAGAGCCCTGACTTCTACAGAGCTTGAAATTAAGAAGCCAAATTTCACTGGAAATAAGAAAAAATGTCACCTTCAGTCTAGAGAATGACAGGTGAAGGTATAGAATCTTCCCTGGTGATACTTGGTTATTTCACAGAAACTTTGGATAAGTGTCCAAGTGTCCACATATCTCATACTTCAAGGAATCTGTAGTCAGTTTTCTTTTTTTTTTTTTTTTTCTGTATCTGGTGCAAAATCCACTTCAACACTAACAATTCTACATTTATAAGCAAGAAACTGCTAAACAAATAAAAGAGCTGGAACAGATGTTAACTTCTTCACTCTGGGAAAGCCAGATGTAAATTCACTGTAGGGGACCAAATTCAGTAATTGGCCTGCCTAACAAATTAGATACCTAGTGTGTGCTGTAATGTGTGCAAGTTCCTTCTCTTTACAAAATTTCTTGTTTATCACTGAAATCTCCCTGTTGCAAAACAAAGGTATTTCTTGTGATATCCATGGCCTCTATTCAGAAAAAAAAAAAAAAAGGGCCCATGATGTGAATCTTGGTGTAAAAATTTAATGTTACAGCCTTCAGCCTGGATGTTACGCCAGTAGGTAGATCAGATACAGATAGATCAAGATCTTGTTTGCATAACCCAATCCCGCTTTTGGAGAAATCGGTGGGACTTTTGCTGCTGGCAATACTAGGGATGGGTTATAGACTACAGGAGCAGCTGTCAAAGGCAAGAGTTTCAGTAGATATGGAAAAAATAGCCATGTAGCTCTATGATACTGACTTAGGAGAAGGGGATTTGATTCAGGACCCCCAGAGGTCCCTTCCAATCTATATTATTCCATGTTTCAATGACTGTTTACAGTTCATTACTGGAGAGCTTCTGCTTTGAGGTACCTATTATGTCAGTGATTCCCTCTAAACTGAGTAAATCCGATTTACATTTGAGCCTTGGTATTGGTTTACTTTTAGGACTGGGGAATAACTGCCCGAAATACTTCTCTTTAGTTCCTTGGTGGAACGAAAGGTTGTTAAATAGATGGTTCAGTTTCCTTAGGTCCAAATCTGCCCATGTCTTCAAACCACTCTGAAAAAAATTCCATGTTTTTGAGAGTCTGCCCCTTCTACAGGGACCAACAAAGGCAGCAGGATATTTGATGAAATAGCTGGCAAAACCACAAAAATTTTAGGAAGTAAAACAGAACATTCAATGACCAAGCAAATCTTAATTAATCACCATTTTTGAAGACCCACCCTCTTCTGGAAGACAGAGCTGCAGTGATGATTCATGTCACAACTTCATTAGAAAATTTTGGCCTAAGAAGCAACATCTGTGGCCGTAGCTTGTTTTTATTTTGTGGGAACTCAGAGTTTCTTGTCTGGGTGTCCAGAAAGATGCTGCAAGGGCTTGAGCTCCTCTGCTGTGAGGACAGGCTAAGAGAGTTGGGGGGGTTCAGCCTGAAGAAGAGAAGGCTCCGGGTAGACCTTAGAGCCCCTTCCAGTCCCTCAAGAGGATCCAGAAAAGTTGCGGAGGGACTCTTGATCAGGGAGGGGAGCCCTAGGAGGAGGGGGAAGGGTTTGACACTGAAAGAGGGG
>JAOXJM010000019.1:77774487-77786598 GCA_026413425.1 Tringa solitaria
GTTGATGGTTGGACTAGATGATCTTAAAGGTCCCTTCCAACCTGGACAATTTTATAATTCTATTTAATTAAGTGATAGTCATGTCTTTTTACAGATACTGATGGCCAAGTCAGGTAGCATGTGAGACTGTGGCCTTACCCCCTTTATGGAAATGTTTTCTAGCCTGCATATTTTTGAAGAAATATTATCATTATTTTGTCTTGTATTAGCTAGAACAATATTACAACGCTACAGAAATGAGAGTCGCATGTGTTGGGACACAGGCCATGAACTTGCATATTCTGAATGCTTTAAAGCTGAGTTTTAAAATATAACCTTTTTTGGTCTTTTTTTTTTTTTTTATGCTGGGAACAGGATCACCTTCTGTGCTTTTCACAGCTATGAATGGGGGTATTTTTATTTTTAACAAAATTCAGCCCATTCAAACTGCTTCTGAATTAGAAAAATCTGACTAAAGTGTTTTGGCAGTTGCTTTACCTGCCTGTCTGTCACAAACAAGTCCCAAACCTGCACGGAGGAAGCGGAATGATGAGTTGGTGGGAAATGCAATTCCTGAACATTAAAGTCCAGAGGACACTGGCCAGATGTGATAGAGACACCAGTGTATTTTCCTGGCGTATGGTTACAGCTGTTAAACCAAGTCTGATGGCACAGAACCAAACTTGCTCTCTCCATTCAGGCCTGAAACCCTTTCTCTGGAAGGGAAGCAAGAGATTAAACTTTTTTCCTTCATAAAAGGTGACTTTCTGATGGCGGTAAAGGGATGTGAAAGAAATATGACCTTAGCAACTGGCCTGGGTGTCTGTAATCCAGTGTAAGGCAAACTGTTTTCTATAGAGTTTCCAGCAGTCCAATTTTATCAGGGAAGGATGCATTGAAAACCAATATCAACCTGTCATGGTTATCAACCTGATCTTGGCTAAGTAAATGAAACCCTCTTTGTGTCACTTGATTTGTGTGAGCTGAAGTGCTTTGCATGGAGAATTGTTTTCTGTTAGTGGTAATTTTTTGACTTGCAGAATTGCTGAGTCCTAGGCCTTCGGTGACTGATCTGCCCTATGGAGTGTTATTGAGGAAAGTAGTGTTGCATACTCATCTAAATTTTCCAGGTTAATCTGGAAGCTACATATCATTCACCTGATCTGCAGATGTTGTACGAGAGCTGGAGCAATGTGTTCAGAGTAAGGGTTTCTGTTTTCTTTTTTTTTCTTCTTTTATTTTACTTTTTCTTACCATTAAATGACCTTCAACTTCCCCCGATATTTAATTATACAGTCCTCTAAAAATGATGTGCTTTCCAGCCTCACAGAAGTACCAAAGTAGCTTGCAAGGTGTTCTGGTGCTCTCTTGTGTAAAGGCATGGCTTGCTTTTCCTCCCACGTTGTCTCCATCTGGGATGTGGGAAATATTTCCTCAATTAAAGAGCTAAGGTAAGAAGGAAAGAAAATATTTGCAAGCTTCAGTAGCCCCTAGCAGTAGCCAGTTTGGATTGTTTAGTTGCAGGAATCTAAACTTTATCTTGAGTTTTGGAATCTGGAGAAAGCCAGAAACTCGAAATGCTATTTTAGCAAAGTCCCATGAAGAAAAACGGGTTGAAACAGCAATCTTCCTTCACCTCCAAAGTGACACTCCAGAAAGAAAGTTATATGAGTCTTTCCCTGCCCTAATTCTATTTGAAAAAAGATAACAGAAGCTTTGGTTTGATTACTACATCTTTGTCTTCTAATGCTTAGGCTGGTATTGCCCAATTCAGACTGCACTTCAGCAACAGGGAGGCTCCGCGGCAGCCACAGGTAACACAGAACACAATCTGGGTTTTTTTTTCAGACAAAAAGAATAGCTCTAACAGATTATTTGAAAATCCTATTTTCCTACAGATAGGAGTGTAGGAGCCTGTGTGTGGGTTGTCAGCTAGATCTAGCCCTAACACTTTTAATTACATTAGCCATTTTTAAGTACTTTTATTATGTACCATATAAGAAAAACCCTTGGATCAAAGACATAGAAAAAAGGTGGAGAGACTAAGCTTATTTGAGCTCTTCATAAGGGCAAAGAGCCAAAGGTTTATTAAAATGGAATTCAAATCTACTGCTTTCTTTTTTTTTTTTTTTTTTTTTAATGTAATAAGAATATTATCCACTTGCTGAGGAAATAATCTGCTGTTTTTCTCCTGGTGTATATATTTTGTTCCAGGGTCTTATGGCTGAACAAGGCTCTGCAAGGTGTCTACAAATTAGGCCAAGCTCCTCTTCCAAAGCAAATAATTCTCAAGGAAAGTATACTAAGAGTAATAACCCCCCAAAAATGAAGACTATAACAATGAGATAATAACAAGGAAGAGGTGAGTTAAATTATCACAACATATTTCAGACTCGAAACCATGCCTTGCATGAAATTAATGAAAGCTTGGATACGACACACAGTATCTTCTCCTGTTTGGAGAGTCGTAGGTATTTTGAAAATTGCGATGTGGGAGTGTGTCCTCCACAGACTGATAGCATTGTGCTGAATTGCATCGTAGGTGTATTTAGTTCTGAGTGCTGCAGACTAATTGCAATGTATTGAGCTGTAGGGTAGGTGGTTTCAGAAGCTGCTGTAGTTCTGAAGTGTTTTAACTCAAAATTTGCCGTAGGACCCTTTCCTGAGCAAACGGTGACTGATACGGGCAGTAGATTTATCCCGAGGGTCAAGGGAGAAGGGATTGGCGTCTGCAGTCCCTTGTCAGATCTAGTAATTATGTCTGAGACACGGCAACGTGTGGTTTGTGGTTGGAATTGCTGTACCAGACCAGATTTCTGCCACAACTGAGGCTGGGGGTGCGCTAAAGACTCTGGAGAAAGATAAAGGAAGTCCAGAACAGAAAATTATAGAATAACCTGATCACATAAAAAAATTCTTCCTAGCTTAAGTTGACACTATTTTTTTTTAAATTTCTATATGATGGATAGCTAGAAGTATAGGCTGTGTATGGAGAAATAGGAGTAAAGTGGTTCCTGCTGTGAAACACTCTCAGTCTAAAAGGACAAGAAAAACAAAGAATTAATGAAGGAGATTCTCCCCCAGCCTATGCTACTGCTTGTCTTTTTTTCCAAATCCGCTATGCTAGTTGAGCCAGAATCAGAGAAACTAAGAAATCAAAAAATAACTTTTCCTGTGAAAGAGCAAAAATATTTTGGAATATTTTTTTCTATAAGGCTCATTTTTCACAATAACAGAACCTGTGAAATGTTTTCCCTTTTTCAGTGTACTTTCCTTGTTTCATAAATTATTCTTTCTTCTAAACACATGCCAATGTTACTTGAGGCCAATGCTATTTGAGCATCAAAGACCAATATCACGTGCAGCGTCTTCTGGTGGGTGTGAAGGACAGCGACGTCCTGCAGATCGGAGTGTCCTTCATGGGAATACCCTACACTTGGAGGGCCCAGGTACAAATGATACTTGCCTGCAGCAACTGTGAATTATCACTCAACTGAACGTTGGACTGCAAAAATAGTTAAAACCTCTCAACATTTGCAGTTTGATTCTTTTAATTTCCCATTATTTCCCTGATATTTCCTATTATTGTCCTCCCGTATTGCCCTATCAATTTACTCTAGGTTCCCACATCTAGGCCACTTTGAAGCTGAGTTTGACTTCCATGCCCATATAAAACTTTGTCACAAGAGGTATAAAATACATATAGAAAAGGTGAACTTCTACTTATAAGGATTTAATCAAGGTTCTTGCCGTTCTCGTTCAAAGTTTCTTGCTTCCAGCGTTAAGAACCAAGTCTGTGGTACCTGAAGGCCACCGTGACACCACAGATGGGTCTCTTTCCAGGGCCAGAGTTGCAGGGGGCTTGGAGACTGTAGGAAGGAGTCAAGGTGGTTGTTCATGAATGCCAGAGGATGCGGTATACAGCTGTTAGATGTACCTTTGACAGAGTATTTTATGGACAGTGAAAAAAAAAAGGCAAAATATAATACTATTTAATATAATGTCTCTTCATGCTGGAAGGCAAGTGTCATTTTCCCATCAAGAAGGTGGACTGAGATCCAAAAAGTTCTCAGCAGACCTTTTCTGACCTAGGGAAAGTAGGATTTTTGGTAATTTGCAGCTAGCTTTTGTCACTTTTGTTGTGTCCCTATTCCTTATAGGGAAAATAAAAAAAAAAGAAAGTAGGGATTATGGAGGAATTCTGTGATCTCCGAGCTTTGTCAAAGCAAGTTGACATTGCACAGTAAGACACAGATGGGACTCTACTTTTTACTGGCAGCTCTCACTAGTTTTTAGTTATTTTTCTAAAAAGTGGTAGTGTCCTAGGTTGAATAACTTACATGATGTGTTTAGAAGAAAGAATAATTTATGAAACAAGAAAAGTACACTGAAAAGGGAAAACATTCCACAGGTTCTGTTATTGTGAAAAATGAGCCTTATAGAAAAAAAAATTCCAAAATATTTTTGCTCTTTCACAGGAAAAATGATGTTTTGATTTCTTAGTTTCTCTGATTCTGAGTAGGATATTGAGTATATACCAATTTCTGAACTGCTGGAGGAGCCTTCATGTATTCTGGGTTGGTTACATGATCTGTGATGCAACTTAAATGTGTCGCAACTTAAATGTGTGACATCACTTTTCCTGTGAACACTATTTGTCACACCATTTATCTTGCCTTTGTTTCTTTATCTGTCACTAAGAGCAGTCTAACTGTTCCTGAAGAATGAAAATAATTCACCTCACCTGGTCAATGGGGGACCATTTTAACTTTGTGGGAAGACTGGTGGACCCTCACCCCCTGGCTTATTGGATCAACTAAGTAAAGTCGTTAATTTTAAAATTGACACCATCAAATCTAGGAGACCAACTTGCAGTTGTCCTCTGAAGAAAGTAGGTGTGGAGTGCTTTGGTGTGCACGTACTCGTGGGCTGACAGTCTACGTGGTGGAGATGTAAACCTTCTACCCAAAGCCACGTGTGCTCATGGCTGTGAAAACCTGGGTCATCAGTCTTTGACCTGCCCAGTGGTACTTCCAGAACTATTTACTTCAGTGGAGTTTTTAATGGAAAATCTTCTAAAATCCTTAGCTGAAGCAAGAAAGATTTTGGACTTTCTCTCCTTTTATTTTTTTGGTTCTCAATGTACTTACTCAGTTTGGAGCAACTTTGCCACTTAAATTTTTGTATCTTATGCACTGCTGAATATTAACTGACTGAGGGTACTTATAAGGAAGCTGTTGCCTTGAAATCTAAAAATTTCCACCCATTCCTTCATTACCCGAACATATGCATTTTTCCATGTCTGAGTGTATAGTCCTGGTATTCTGCAAGGGAAGGTAAAAGCAAAATTTCCATGTAAAACTTGTTGCCTTAGTATTCATTGATAGCTCTAAGCATGTGTGCTTTGCTGCAGCCTAATGTAAAGTGTTTGAAAGAGCTTTACAAGCACAAATTGTTTTTCTTGCAATTGTCTGAGAAATAAATGCAGTAGTTTTCTGTGAATAATAAATAAAAAGACTATATAATATGCAGAGAAACATAATGAAAAGAGCTTCTTTGCCTAGAGAAACCTGCTGCGCAGTTCAGATTGTTTTAAAAGCAAATTGTGGAGCTCAGCAATTGCATTATCCAATTAGGGATGCCTGTGTCCATCTCGGTACACCAGAAAAACTGCTCCTCCATGTGCTGTGCTCTCTTTAGTGAGGCATTTTCCTCCAATTCCTTTATTTCACAGCATTCACCCGTCTTTCTCCCTCCCCTCCCCGCCCCGCCAAGGCACTTTAGTTTGTGATAAAAATAATTTTGTACCTTCCGGTTGCCTTTCACAACAATTAGTTCTCCGGGAGTACCTACAACGATGCTTGTTTGCTAATTCCAATGGTGTCTGAAGGAGGCAAGAATGGCCTTCTGAGCTGTTAGACTTTGAAATGAAATAGTAAATCAACTGCTGATAAGACATATATATCATATTAAACACAGGGAATCCACCAGAAAATCATTACACTAAAAAGCGACATTTTTGATTGATTAAAATGGTATGGGCTGGATAGTGTTAAATCACGGTGAGTGATGTGACATTACAATTTTACATATCATATTTCTGTCAAGACAATGAAGGTAAAAGGCATTGTCATCAGACGATAACGGACAATAAGAGGAATCCTGATGTTAGATTTATTGCTTGGTTTAGATTTAGAAAGAAGTAATTCTTGTCTTGTGCCACTTATCAAATGACTGTAAATTTAGTGATGATGTAAAATTCGAAGGCAGAGCCACTTATAGTTTTGACAAAGTGCCAGCTATAAAGTATTTACTGTTCTCGGTGGTTCTGCCTTGCACACTTAAATATTTATCAGAAACATGAACTCTTCTGATAAATGTTTCTGATCTTTGCTGTGGATTTTTTTTAACATTTAGATTTTTCATCAGAAAAATCTCCCATATTTCACAATAGTAGCAAGCTTACACTCTCTTTTAAATTAAAAGGACAAAACCACATTATTTTTTGTAAAGCCCATTCTCAGCATATTTATTTCTTAGAATATGGAGTGCATAATATTTACAAGACTGCATTCCTTTCTTTTTTGATGGCCATTTACAAAGATAATTGGTGTCATGAATGCTAAGGACAGTCATAACTCATGCGTGCTTTCCCAAGCAGCAGCTGGGGAGTCTTGTCACTGCTCGTCTGCTCCTGTTTCCTCCTGACAGGTTAAACTTTTTCGCATGTTATTATTGTGCTTATGGTCTATATTTGTGGCCGAGAGGCCACTCCAACACCCATATTGGTCACCTGTGGCTCCTGTCCTCTACCGAGCTGTCTGCCCCAAGGAGCTCGCAAAGCAAGAAGAGATGCAGTAGGCAACTGCTGGTTGTGTGGGTCTGATGGAGCCCCTCGAGGGCTTTTAATGTTATTATGGTGGATTTAGCACCGTGAGGCAAGGTGGAAACAACCCAGGTACGGATCATCACCGCAAACCTCCAGCCCATGGTGGAAAGGCAGAAAAAGAAGCAAGGACAGAAGCTCTGCAGACTGATGGGCTGATGGCACGGGCCCATCACACCTGCCTTCTCCAGGTCTGCTTGCACCCTCTGCTGCTGAGGATGACACCGTGCCTTCAATTAGGCTAATTCCCAAATTGGTTTGGGGTACCTCCAAAAGGGAAGGACAAATTTTGGCTTCATTGTGGCGGCGATCCACCCCCCACCCCCCTCACCCCTCTGCCTCCCCTTTTGAGATTTTGTTACTGGTTTAACGCAGGATATAAGTGACAGACCATTGCCTTTTATACCAAACAACCACAAAATTATTTAGCTGCAGCGGATTTTTTGACTTTTTCATTTTTTCCCACTTTTAATTTTTTTTTTTCCACATTCACGGTCAGGGAATGTGAGACTGACTTACATTAAATTTCCCATGCCATTTGGCTTTCCGAGGGCTGGGCAGCGAAAACAGTAATAATAACAATAATAAAAAAAAGAAAAAGGTTTCCATGGTCCTGGTTGGATTTCTGATGAATAGGTAAGGCTGGGTGCGGAGCAGAGATCTGTGACCCTCTGCAGCTTGCAGTCGGCCACTCCAACGGCTTCTTTGACATCAAAGGTTGCAGATTGTTGGTGAATGAATAGAGCCCTTGCAAATCACCTCTGCTTGACACAGAGGAGCTGGGCAGCCGTCATCTTAAAAAAAAAAAACCAACAACAACTAAGAGTTTGTGAGTCGGGGGCAGATTATTAAGGCCTTCTTAAGGTACCTTGGCAGCCTAAATCCATGGAAACTCTGCCCAAAAAGTTAGCTCCTCTCTTGCAGGCTTCTTTTCTTTCCTCACACACGCAGTAGGACGCAGATAGATGTCCACATCATTGGCAGGGAAAACAATAAGGGCACCTCGTAATTAAAACTACTAAGCTTTGCAACGTACAGAGTGCTGGAGAAATATTCAAATTTCCCATAGGAGCCGTAAAATTTTAAAATGACAGCCGCACCTCCAGATATTTCTACTTTTTGCAAGGAGTTTTAGAGGGCTCGCATTTTCTGTAGGCGGAGGAAAGTGGGAGGCTGGAAAGCTGTCTCGTTTCTTAGAAGTTTTCTTTTCCTCCTGTACAATCTGATTACTCTAAAAGCTTGTTTGTCACAAACTTTCTTCTAGCTTGTTACAGGCCTGTCTTTGGAGGGGTCTAACCGAGGCCTTTGTGAATCTGTAGCAAGAATTTGAGGGGTTTTGAGCATTCTGGTGACATCTCTATTCTGACCAGTATGCTCTGGATTTATACAGGACATTCATCTCTTCACCAGTGTGAATGAAGAAATGCCTGAAGTTTAAAAAAGAAAAAAAGGTGTCTTTTGTATGGTGGCTATTTTGTCTATCCTTGACCATTTTATGCAGAATCATGTGGGGAAAAAAAAAAAAAAAGAAAAGGGGAAAAAAGAAAAGGGGAAAAAAAAAAAGAAAAAAGTATCTACTGCCTTTACTACAATCCATGCGTGTTCTCCCATGGGCAAAAAGTTAGCTCTTTTAGGCAAAAATTTTAAATGGGCAAAAAGTTAGGTCTTTTCCTGATGAATTCGCACTCTGTGAGTTTTGCCCATTTTTGATCAGTTGCTCAAAGGAAATTCTCTTTGTTCTGCTCATGCTGTTGTGCAAATTACGTTCCATCTCGTCTGCATCGCCGAGGCCAGCCGGCGGTTCTTCTCTTTAGTTTTCTTTTTTCAGAAAACCCCATCCTGAGCGTCAGTGGCACCCTTCCCTCCCTTTTCGCAGGGAGAGACATGAGGCTGGCAGTGTCTAACAACGGCTTTTGGGGAGGAAAGCGGGGGAAAAGGGGTCAGCGCGGTGCCGGTGGCCGGCGCTGGATGTCGCTGCAGGATCGGGGACGCGGCGGAGCGGGGCCGGAGCATCCTCCGGGAGAAGGGACCCGGAGCTCTCACTCACATCTCAGCCTCGGATTTTTTCCTGCCTGGGAACTGATGAATTCCAGGACGGACGCGGAAAATGCAAAAAAAAAAAAAAAAAATCAAAAAAAACCCCCCAAAACCCACCGAAAACCAAACCAAACCAAACCAAACCCCACCCCAACTTTCCCTATAGAAAGAATCTTGTTGATTCGCATTGTAAAATATCGCTATTTGAGGTCCAAGGGCCTCTTACAGAACTTGCTCTGGTAAAATCAAAATTGCAAATTATGGGGTACGAGTGTGTTCATTTACTCTTTTGTTCAATGCAGTCAAGTGCAAGACTTGGAGCTTGGGTAATTTTTATACTTAATCTACACTTTTTTACCTAACGTAAACCTAGCTGATCTGGTTTAAAAATGACCTAGCTGATCTAATATAAAAATAACTTTTATTTTATTATTTTATTTTATTGTATTTGTTTTATCTTCTTTCTCTTTTTTTTTTCATATACTTTCCAATTTCATTTGCCATGCTTCCCTGTATCTTACCTATCTATACTTCCCACCATCAAAACTCACTTCCACTCACTATCCATGTGCATTTGCAGTCTTTTAAAAAAACGTCTTCCTTCTTTTCTACTTTCCTTTCCAACTCTTTCCTTTTTTCCCCATGTTCTGTTTCTGGATGCAACACGACCTTTACACTTTGGGTTTGTTTTTTTTTTCAGCCGGATTCTCTTTTCTGTCATGTTCCTCTTCACTCTGTTGTGTTAAACATTTTACTCTGACCACCTTTTTGCCATGGTTCATCCGACTACAATCTCCCTTCCTTTTCCTCCCCCCTTGCTTTTCTTTTTCCTGTCCTGCTCCTGTTTTGTGTTCCCTCTGAATGTCATCTTTTCTCATTATTTTTTTTCTTGCCTGTTTTTTCCCTTTATTCTTCTGTCTTGGTCAGCTGAACTCTCCCCAGCCTTACTGCACATCTCTTTGAAAAAGTACCTGTGTCCTTTTGGACTCTGTATTTTGCTCATCAGTTCAGGGGCAAGGGGAAAAGGACATGCAAGGACAGACCTAGCCAACGATTTTTGCCAATTTAGATCCAACTTTGGCTGCAGTTCGGTACTGACAATTTAGTAGCTTGTGATTTCTAGTACAGCTGGTAGCATAATGTCTTGCAGCCCAGACTGTGAATTCAGCCCCCTTTGCAAACGGGCCTGCTTTGTGAGTTGATTCTGTTTTTCTCTCAAAGACTTTATTATTCTTCATTGTTAACCGTGGAGTCTATACATGAACATGCATCGTGCATGCACCGAATGTCTTCATTCAGCTCCAGTGGTTGGAACTGAATAATCGGTAGGCATCAGAATGAACATAGGACACACAGACAGGTGATGAGGGCAGGGGCATCCAGTTATGAGTGAGAAAATGCCTCTCCAAAACATTTCATAACCCTCCCCCAGAAGTGATTTCTCAGCTCTGAGCCTCATTTAGGACATATGAAGTATCTTCAAAAAGACCTGGGCCTGGAAGCTCAAATTTCAGACCCAATCTGAAGCTAACAGTGTGTGAGTAAATAAAAACAACGGGCTTTATAGCCTCTTACATATGTTCAAATGGTCCCTTCCCTTGCTAACATCTCTCTATGCTGCATGTGCTAACTAGTTTTCTTTCAAGCTGATTAATCAATGTTTATAATCACCAGTCTAAACTGATAAAAATTATTTCTAATGCCTGCCCAGTTTGGATTTTACTGTTTCTTGTGGCATCTGAGAGAGGAAGTTCAAACCTGGAAGCTTGTGCCTTATTTCCAGACATACTAAACCATTAGGCCAAATCCCCCTTCAACCTTGGTTGCCTTCTCTTTAGACCACCACCCCTTCAATACCCCTACTATGTGCTTATTTACACCCTCACATAGAAGGGGTTGGACATAACCTTCTGTGACTACCAGCTCTTCACTGAATTTTGTATTCTCACTGTTTGTGCTGTATTAATTGGGATTGCTGATTAACCTCCAGCATGAGACATTGTTTTTGCTCACCCGCCAGACAACCGATGAGTCGGTGAAAGATGATGTCCACAACTGCTGTGGCTGTGCTCATGGAGCGGGTGGCTGGGTGGGTTGCAACACACAACAGTGCAGCTTCATCCCCATCCCCCTTGGAAGACTTAATGGGTGAACACCTCCTCCTCCTCCTTCGTTGTGCCCCTGGATGAGAACCATTGCAGCTCTTTGGCTTTTTATTTTTTGTCTTAAGTGTTCTTAGCTCAGAGGAGAAATTTGGCATCGCTAGAGTGCACCAGAGGAGCCTTTGTTGGGATGGGGATACTGGACCAAACAGGAGATAGAATTGGCAGTATCAGAGTATGAAGTAGAGTCTGGTGGAACAAATTGCCCTCTCAAGCCTAAATAGTGTTAAGGTTGCCCCCTGAAACTCAAGGTTTTTTTCTCCTTCCATCAACATTTATTATTTTTGCTCTTGATTCCTTTATAAATCATTTAAATATTAACTTTCTGGGTCCTGGTAGCATCACCTGCCACTGTTCGGGCAGCTTCTGGGGGGGTTGTCCTTGAAGTTCAGTGGTACCAGCTGGGACGGGCAGCCTACCATCGATCCACGTTTTTTGGGCACCACATCAGCAACCCCACCTGGAGCACGGCTGCGTGGCCAGTGGCGCAGGCGCTGGATGGAATGGAGAACAAAGTTAAGCTGCCTTTTGTGAAGTGCTGCCGATTAGTGCCGTGGTGTGGCCCTAAGTGAGTCCCAAAGGCGGAATCACCGGTGAAGTAAATCTATCTTAATTAATGTACTGCAGGTACACCAACTGTAAATTTGGATTACAGGAGGAGCAGACTTTTCCAGGCACTAGAATCGTAAAACGCTAATGGGACCGCGCAGGGGCTGGCGTATTCCCACGTGCTGCACTCTCTCTTCGCACAGCGGGCTGCAAGCCACCCGTAATTAAGGCAAATAAACTCCACTTTCCCTGTTTTCAGCGTGTTTGCTGTTGCTTAAAGCAGCATGGTGGGGCTGGCGGAGAAGCAAGACCAGGCACCGAAAGACATAAGCGTATAAGGATACTCGGGATACCTTGCTGTGCGATTACGAGGTAAACTCAGAAAATGAGGTTAAAAGAAGATGCTGAGACTCCTCCAGCGGCAAAACAGCCACTTTTCCTCTTTCTCTCTTCCCCGCCCCTCTCCCCCCCTTTTCTTTCTCTCTCTCCCCTTCTCCC
>JAOXJM010000019.1:77787642-77798673 GCA_026413425.1 Tringa solitaria
TTAGTTATTTATTAATGAGGAATAAATGAGAACCTGTGTAACATTTATATTGTGTTTGGTGCATGCATGTCTATCCTGAAAGGCAGGGGAATGCAAAAAGCACTCAAAATTAGGGAGCAGATTCTCCGGAAGTCTTCTGCTGGATGGGGTTTTAATTGTCATATGAATCAATATTTCACTTTCAGAAATGGGACTAGGAATATGTCTCAGACATAATCACACATTTTATACATATATATTTCCCTTTCATTTCCCTGACTTCATGTCTGTTTATCGGAGCAGCTTTATTTCATCACGTAAGTGTCCCAGCTATGCGTATCATCTGTTCACCAAAAAAGAAAGGTGTAATTGCCTTTCATGCGAACATAACGTAATCCTTCACTTTCTGCTAAAGACACATGAGATGTAAGTTAAATTTGCCCAGCAAAAGTACAACCTTGACCGAGGCCTGGTGAGGAAAAGGCAAATTCGGAGACATAAAGCCCGGCAGTGTCCTCTGAACCCCAGCAGACGTCTGCTCAAACGCCAGGTAATCAAAATATATTCCTCTACTCGGGGTGGGCAAACAGAATACTGGAGCAGGAACATCAGCAACACTGGGCAATCTCAACCTGCCAGTGCACATGCCGAAAGAAGGTTCTGGGAGGTGTTCAAGTCTCGTGCGTCTTGTTGGAAATTAACAGGGGAAAAAAAAAATAAAATTATTTTTCTGGTATCAAGAAGCTAGAAATCGCAGCAAATTCTAGTGCCTCCTATGATAGTCTGCTTGGAGACAGGAGAGGGGGGATTAGCCAGAGAAAGCTTGCAGGCTTTTCTCGTTGATTGCATTGTTAGCACAGGAAGAAAGGAAGAGAAACACATATGCCTCAGTAGTACATATTTGACAGGTTGCAGTAAAAACTGGTGCTTTCATTCTTCTCAGAGAGTCCATTCAAGCTGTGATGTTGCTGCTGAACCTAGTTTTCTGTAATTTTAGACATTTGGCACATCTTTTTTTAAAGGAATTTCAGCAGCAATAAGGAAAGCTGTAAATAAACTTGCTTTGCATTTGCAGTAGATTGAGGACCTGCTGCAGACCAAGTAGGTGCATGGGCAAGTGATTTGCATTTAGAAAGTCTTTTTAGTTATTTACTCATGCCTTTGTGTGATTGATACGTGTAAAGTAGCCTCATAACTGTAGAATTATATTTTGGTGAAGCTGTCTTCTGTTTCTCCCTCTTCTGTGGCTTGGAAGTTGGGGCTTGATGCTATTGTTACAGTTCAAAAAGACGGGTTTTCTCTTGTTCTGCTTTAGAAATGGTGTATCAGAGCAGTGGCAAAATACTTCCTTGTGCGGTTAGTCTCATTCTAGGGGTCTTTCGTCTACCCCCAGCAATCTGCCACGTCCTTCCCTTGTCAATTCCTTTTCCGATATTTCTTCTATTACATGAACGTGACCTTGTCTGGAGCTATACAGAACAGAACGTGGTCCCTCCCCTGTCTATTATCTCTATTCCAGTCAAGATACTGGATGCGATGAGTGAAAGTAGCTTAAATGGAGTAGGTTTAAAAAAATAACGAAAGGCCACAGCAATTTTTGAGACTCTGGGAGATTAGACAAGATAGGAAAAAAAAAGAAGGGGCAAAGTGATGTTCATAGCCCCCCGCCCCCCCCTTTTTTTATATTTTGGAAGAAAAATTTAAGCCATCAGCAGCTAGAAAGGTAATGCGGAAAGGAGGTGATGAGGAATAGAACTGATTAAGGCCTGAGTAGACAAAAACGAGTGTCACTGTTGCCTAAAGTGCTCATCCTTCCAAACCTTCCCATTCAATCAGCACAGAAGACAGAACTATAGATAACCTCGGTAATAACATCTGTTCAGGATGGATATCAAAGAATATTAACTGGAGGAGCTGTGAATGCTAAAATAGCTGAGTCCTGCTGGAGCTATGCCAACAAATGATAATGTGGCAGTCTCGTCAAGAATTAATATTCTTCAGGCACTAAGCTCTCCTTGTCTTGCCTATCAGGTCTGGTGGGGAAGGCGCCGTATCTCCCAACACAAGACTGCATCAAGTGGATGGCGCGTGTGTGGCCAGCGAGGTCAAACAATCACCATCAGTGCCTCCTTGTCAACTTGCTTTCTCTCCCAACCTGGCAATTAAATAGTTTTATATCTCAGAAATTAATATATTAGTGTTAATTCACTCAGTTAAAATTGGCGGTTTTTTACATGGTTTGGGCACGGTATTTTGGTTGCAAACTGGAGCGACACCAAAGATGTGATATGTTCTCTAACCGTGAGCAGAGGAAATGATTGCTGTTTAACTCCACTACCATTATGAAAATCTCACTGAAATTTTACTACAATGAAATGTTACTAGAATTCATTTCCTCTGCAAATAATATAGTGGCACTGACAGAGTCATGATGGTCTTAGGCAGAGTCACAAAAGCTCTGGAAAACTGTTCCAAGCAAAGCGAGGGCAGGACTGCTTTTTACAGCACAGAACTGGGAATCATATGCTTGACTTCTGACTCACTCTCTCACTACTTCACAGAAGTCATTAAGACATTATACAGTAAGTCACCAAGCCTGGATTTCTCTATGAAGGCGAATGTGTACTGACTGGAGCTAAACAGACACTGGAATTCCTATCCTCTGGAAATTAAAAATAGTACCGTTCAGAACTGCAACAAAAATGACATTTTGAAATTTTCCATGTAATGAAAATTCTGACATTTTGCTTGGAGAAGGTCAGAGTGACATTTCACTGTGAAATACTGAGAGCGTTTCTGAGGCTTCTTGGGTCACCTCCGATCGCCCGCCGGGTAGGAACCTGAGGATTTGGGGGTTCCTGCTTAGCGCGATGCTCCTGGGGTGTCAAGGGGCAAAGAGCTGGGAGGCATGGGGTCTGCAACAGCCCTCCCGATGGGCTACCATGAGGCCAGATGGACAGGCTGGCGGGACGCCAGGCAGATTCTTCTTAGTTTTATGGGGATTCAGCAACAACCAACGTGTTCTCACTAAACATCTTGATTTTCATAAATTTCTATTTTGGAAAATCAGGAATAAACACCCAGCCACTTATGTTAGTAAAGTGCTTTGCTATCTGTGAGTAAACAACCTTCTAAACTAGATAAAGATCCCTATTCTTTCTCTGTTCCTGATAATGTTAAACATTATAGAACATGACATTGCTTTTTTTAAGACAAATTGAGAAGCATGGGCTCTATCATTTATTTCTTTTAAACTTTAGGGTGATTTCACTGAATTTCACTGAATTTCTTAGAGTTGGAAGGGACCATAGAGATCATCTAGTCCAACTCCCCTGCTGAAGCAGAGTTGCCTAGAGCATGTTAGAGCATGTTACTCAGAACTGCATCCAATCGGGGCTTGAAAACCTCCACTGTGGCATCCCTGGGTGGGCTTTTGCATTGGTTTTGTCATTCTGCAGCTGAATTCACTTCTCTTGGGCCTTCCACTATCTGGCTGTTGCCTTACCCTTACCTTTTGGTTTCTTCCCTTTTTTTTTTTTTTTTTTTTTTGCCAGTTGTGGCATACAGTATATTTGGGATAATTCCAGAGGTTTAAGAGCCTCTTTTCCCATCTGCTTTCTTGAAACTGTGCAGTCTGAATCGGTACTGCCATCTGGGGAGGAATATGATCTTCTGATGGAATGGAATAATTTTATATCAACTACGATGAATACATTACATGAATGGGAGACAGGGATGTCAATGAAAGTCTAGTCCCACCCTTTGATGGGAGAAATCTTTCTGTGGCTAGAGCAACTAAACCAGTTCCCATTCAGGTTGTTGAGCATTAAATCAAGCTCTTCCAGCAAGCTGTACTTTCACTCAAGAGTCCTGGAAACCACAGAAATGGAAGTTATAAGGGCTCAAGAACTGCAAACACGATCTATTTATGGTGAACCTGTACATGCAGAGTCTCATCAGAAGCAACGTGGGAGTTGCTAGGTGTTGCATCCACTCCAGGACATTGATGTCAAATCCCTGATGAATTCATTTCTTATATGAGGCAGAGGTTTCCTGCCCTTTTTGTAGCTCTAGTAAGTTGCAGTGGAGAAGACTAGCAAAATATCCATGTTCTGCTCTCAGCAGCAGTCCCAGGGAACTTCATGCCCCACTTTTTTTGTTGCATTCCTACCCATCCTTCCTCCCAGGAATGGAACAGTGTATATAGGGCATGCTTGACCCCTAGGATACTTGCTCACCTTTCTTTTCTTTCACATGTGCAATGATGTGCTGAACATTTCCAAGAACCAACTTACACTAAGCACATGAGTGAAGGTGAAATATTTGGTATCAAACACTGGTCCTGGTCTAGCCCTTTGACAGTCCATGAGGTTGATTTCAGTGTACCTGATTTAGACTACTACAGAACAGCAAAGTTCCACCTGGAGAACTAGGTATCTTTGTTAACAAAATCAATACTTACTTCCATTCTTCAAGGTGTTTCAATTTTTTTTTGGTAAAAAACATTATAATATGGATAAGCTCCAGAGAAGAACTTAATAGAAAATCAAACCTTTAGTTTTCTGCTGAAGAAAATGATGTATATTATCCACATGCATTTTAATACTGTCCTTTTCCAATGTGTTACTCGAACATTTTCAAAATTCTTTGTAATTTAATACATATAACACAAATATAAAATTAGGTTTATTGACAGGGAGAGTAACTGGCAATAGTTTAGCTTGACTACCCTGGTTTGGCAAGTTTCTACTGGCTAAGAATTACAAAATAACCCAAATAATCTTCTTTAGGTATTTCTTTTGCTTCTAAACATACATAATTCAATGGAGATCTGCAGTAATTCTGCAGGCTGTGACTTTGCTGTCTTCGTAGAATATGCTTCAAGAACTTCTGAATCAAACCAGTGCAGAAAAATTAAGGAATTGTAAAACTGTGTCTTGAAAAGTTTTGCTTTCTTTTAATTACAGTAAATAATTAAGATTATTTTAATTAATTGAAGAACAAGAAAATAAACCACAGAGGCGAAGTAAGATAGAGATAATAAAAATAGTAAGAGTGGAAAAAGAGGCATGGTGGGGAGACAATACGCCCCCGTCCCTGCCAATTATGTCAAAATAGTAATTTGCACTGGTCTTTTGTATTTTCAAAGTGAAATCAGTAACACTTACCCAGAGAACTGGGGGAGACCTGGGCTCATTACCAAAAACCCCAAGTGGCTTTGCATGCATTTGTGCATCAGTGTCTACTTGAGAGAGACACAAGACTGTTTCTGGAGACATAATATAGTCATTTTGTTTCTTTCCACCACACCTGAAAATGCGTCAGGCTATGCCGCAACAGAAAATAAATCAAGCAAACAAACGTGAAAAATCCCACTGCCTTTTTTCAGAGGAGCCTCATTGATTAGTTTTTCGGCACCTCTGAAGCAAGGGGCTCTTGCACCAACGTTACCCCGTCACGCCCAGGGGCCGGCTATTCAAGTAGAATAAGGTAAAAGAAGAAGACAAAACAACCTGCAGCACAGGGACTGGCTTCTCAAAGCGCACGCATGCGTTGCCTTGTGCTTTCTGGGGAAACGGTGAGGAGTTTCAGAAGGTGACTCAAAGACCCGTGTGCCGGCTGGCTTTGACAGCACCCCTGACTTCGGTGAATCGGGATCTCAGCTCTCTTTCGGCTCCCTTGAGCGACAGAAACCCGTTGGGTAGCTCTGCTGGAGCACATTTGCTCCATGACATCTGCTAAAGCTATTTCCAGCTATGAGGGAAACTGCAGCTGGTGACTAGGAGAGGATTGAAGGAGAAAGTGTCTGTTAATCCAGATATATAAATTCTTCTTCCATTCTCGCAGAGGAGGTGACTTTCTGACCAGGAACTGGAGCAGCTGCTTCCAGTCCACCGACAGCATGGGAGGGTACCCAGGCTGCCTGGAGAGTGTCTTCAGAGCTGGCTGGCTTTGAGCTGAGCATCTGCCCCAAGCGTCCTGAAAGCTGGTAGCTGTAGTCTGCTTCTCGCTTAAGAAACCCAGTCAATCCTTCATCAACCTGCCTTTAGTAGAGCAATGCTGTTGTGCTTCCATAAGAGCCTTTCAATAAGAATTTTAAAGTCCTGACTGCTTCGTAATTTCAATAAACACTCCTGCGAGGGGTGTGAGGGGGTTGGTGGAAGAGGGGGGATGAGGATGCTGCTGTTGTTCCTTGAGGTTGTCATAATTTGTAGGCAGCAGAGAACGAGCTCATCATTTCAAAGTTTAAATAGGATAAATTCTGAAGGTTTCAGATTAGTGGCTTTGAACATGTGACACCATGGAGGTGCTAGCAAGTGATATAGCATGTGATGGTGAACCATGAACGTGTGTGCTTTGTGGTGGGATGGCTACCGGAACCCACGCAATTTAGGAATACATTATGGGACTTCAACAAAAAAATAATAAGTTGGCAGATGTGCAACAGAACCCCTACTGAGTTTCTCTCCTCTTCTGCTTGTAATCACATTTTAGCAGGACTAGGGATTAAAAAAGTATAGCTGGATAACCACCTCAAATTTATTTTCCTCTTTATGGATGTTTTCTGAAAATAGTGGTTCTGTTTTACTCTCTTTGAAGAAATCACAATGAAGAAGAGATTTTACTGAAGGCATTTGACCTTCTGGTGAAAGAGTTTCGCATTTGAAGACGGGCTGGCTGTTCTTGGAGTGACCAGGGAGGGTAACCTGGAATGGTTTCCATGTGTTGTTGCTGCTAATGTCCAGTAACTATCACAAAAATTTTTGTTCTTGGCAGAGAATGACATAATTGGTCACTTGGCATTGGACACACTGCATGCCCAGCAAGCGAGTAGCAATGTAGATTCAGATTCAGTAAAGAATATTCGAGCTGCTATTTTAGCAATGGTTGTTATTCTTATGGCAAAAGTAAACGTGAATATCGTCAGTGCTCAGACTTTGCTAGTGATGCAAAGGCTACAGGACTTCAATTTTCTCTCTATGCCAGCCTAGAAATGTCTCTCTATGCCATCAGATTTAGCAGGAGCAGAAATGAAAAAAATGTGGAAGAGGGAAAGGAAAGTGCATGAACTCCAAATGCCTATCATTCAAATTATTTTGACAATAACCCAGACTGGGCAGAGGATACACAAAAGAAAAGACTTCCTTACACATAGGAGCTGATCTCTTGCAGAGAACAGATTACATGATTCCTGGAAGGTTTGAATTATGATAATTCAGCATCAGACAAAATATCTGAAGTTCTTTTTAATGTTAGAAAGAATTCTGCAGAAAAGCATAAAACTTAAAATGGAAGAAATTTGCCTTCTGCTTCTGAGATAAGAATGTTCCTGAAAAGCTTATATTATATATTTATTAGCAGAGAGTTCACAGATGGCTTCCCTAGCAGTTCACTTTGCAGACACACATTGCTGACTTCATGAGCTAATAGAAAGAAAACCCTTTTTCTGCATACCTAGTCTATAGTGGTTAGATTTATTAGAGAATGATGTACATAATCCCCATATATAAACCAGTCAAAGGATATTTTCTGCAAGCTTAAGTGCCTCACATGATTTTTATTTTTTTATTTTTTTTCCAACCAAAGGCTAGTAAGTTTGGCTTACAAGATTACTGAGCTTTGTGTTCTAGTTCTTGCCAATAATTCATTCCAGAACTGGTAAAATGTGGGGTGCTGGTGTGTATTTTTCTCTCCAGTTCTTCAGTGAATGAATGTCCCCTTCCCTACATCAGAAGCTATGGTCTCAGCAAGGATGTTCTTCATTGCACTGGGAGAAGTAAATACCGTGCTACATGATTTAATTTGTCATACTTCCCTGTTTTTCTGAAAAAAAGCAGAGGCCTCCACACTGTATTTTATGGCCAGATCATCAACTAGAATAAATCAGCATAGCTCTGGTGGCTTAACATGATTTCAAATGACTCAAGTGATAGTCTACGAAACAAACAGAAACCGGATTTGTTGCACATTGATTCTACAATACTGAAAGAAAATAAAAGCTGCAGAAGGTAATGTGCTGATGAGGAGACAAAGGAAAGGCCCGTAAGTTTGCATGGTTGCCTTAGGAGCTATCTGACACATCTGCAAAACCATTTTTTTTTGAGTAGTATGAGCTTTTCACTTTAATTGGAGCTATTATTTGCAGACAAAAGTTTTGCTAATGGAGGAAGGGAGAAAGGTGTGATGCGTAGTATCAGAAGGAGATAAGGATCTTCATAAAAGAAGGCATAGAAGGACAGAAGCATAATTAAGCTGGACTGACTGTGGAGGTCATGATAGAATAACAGGTATCAAAGGATGCAAAAGCAGAGAAGCGTTGGCATGGTGACTGGGAGGCACTTTAGTATTAAATATAGTACACTTTGGATGAAAACATAGAATAGCAGAATGATCACAAATAGTGCTGGATTTTCAGTGATTCACATAACCAAAACATAAACGAAAAGCTTGGTTTTCTTCAGTACTAAATCAAAATTTTATTTTCAGCTAGATATAACTTTTTAAATAATTTTATAGAGGTTGAGGCTAGTGGCCAGTACTGTTACCTCCTGAATATCACAGGGCATTGCTTTTCACCAGGTCACTCTTACTGGTTTCACTTACAGTCTTCTAGAAAAAGTAGATTCTTGTTTTCTTTTAAACCATCATAGCCTCCTGGCTGTTATATTATTGTGGGTCGTTAGAAGATGTCGTGCTCCATCCTCCAATTTGGATGGTATTTCAGTGATCTCTGAAGACCAGGCAACAGTTACATAAAAAAACCCTGCCTTTACCTACACATGGTTTATATCATGTCTTTTGTTGTTTCTAAACAGTATTTTGAAAATAGTTGTTTATAGCTCTGGTGAATTTAAAGGCTTTGTTTTCTTAAAGCATGTGCATGGTAAAATTGAGACCTGTTCATCCATCTGTGAACTGTAAAAAAAGAAAATTGGCAAAGTGACCAAATCTCTCTCTTGCCTGATATCAGTTCTCAATGGTCTTTATAAGTTTACTGAAAGTCTGGTTGGGAGACAAAACTTGTGATGTGTTCTTTGCACCAAATTATTTTATTTCAAACCAGGAGAGCCTACTTAGTCCAGTTTAGGACTCGGATTTAAGTGAGTGGGCACGCTAGCTCCTAGGCTTCCACTGACTGTCATTACAGTAAAGTTCAGCTACAAAAAATGTAGTCTTATCTAGGCAGAGATAAGGAGTGTGTGTTTCTTATACTTAGTCTGTATTTGCATGCTGGCGACTTGGGCTGCAGCTGACTTGCATTCTTCATAGACGAGGCAAAATGCATAGGCTCTGCAGGTGCATCCAGAGGAATCCCACCACAGCCAACTCCCTGGAACCCCAGTGCTTTGCTGAAAACTCAGATAATCAAGCTTTTACCTCTGGAGGTCCTGTAAGAGTGGTATTTCAGTGTAAATTGCTGCTGTCATTTTTAATTTTCTATGCTGCGTTCACAAAAGATGATATACTTCATAATTTTGTTTTCCTTGTCCATGTTCCTATGTCTGTCTTTGTGTACATGTGCCTCCATAAAAAAAAATAAAAAAATCTGTGCAAATAGCTGCTTGGTGCCTTTTTCACACTAGTCTTCTTTATCGGGACTATCTCCTGAGGATTTCAAGTGATTCAAGTCATTCAACCAAAGCTGTGGCAGAGGAGGTGTAACAGGCATTTGTCTGTTTAGATTTGAAAGGCAGCCGCTTTGTTGCACACTTACAAATTATTAACAAGGCCTTGTGCTTGTCTTCCAGACTCATCTGGGATGCCTCTAGGTCCTCTTTTTTGTGCCTAGTTTCCCCTGCCTCGCTTTTGGCTTACCTGGCTGAGTTTGGTTAAACCCGTAACTTCCGTGATATAAACATTAAAGTAACTTTGGGTTTCAAATATTCTCCATCGTGGTGTTTCCTCAAGAAGCCCCCACAAACCTCTGATCCAATCTTATCTTTCTTTTTTTCTCTTAAAGCAGGCTTTTTATTTTGCCCTCCTTCAATGTGCAGATGTTGTCTTTCTTATCGTATCATGTGTGATAATGACATTTTCAGCTCTAGAGTACACAAGTGTGGGGGTTATAAAGTGTGTTTACATTTGATAGGACAGAGAATTACATGTAACTGAAGTATTGTAAAATTGATTTTCCCTCTGTCTCCAGGTATTCTTCCTTCTCGTTTTAAAGCTAACTAACTCTGTGATGCTAAACCCATTTGTAGGCACAAAACCTGACAGCAAAAGGCTTTAATACAGTAATACTTACATGTATTTTGTGTGTAAGTAGATGGTTAGATTAGGTATCTGTCTGTCTAGCTAATCTATCTAGGTAGATATGTGGTGAAGGTTTTTTAGTCCTTTTTTACATTTGTAACCATGAATTGGCTATTTTCTTACAGGTTTATGAGATAATTCCAGTTGGAAGGGATCTTAAAAATTCATCTAGTCCAACATCCTGATCAAAGAAGCAGCTGTAAGGTCAAAGTTGACAGGGGAGTTTATCTAATCACATCTTGAAAACCTCCAAGGACTGAAACTGCACAACCTCTCTTGGGTGCCTGTTCCACTGCTTGACTATCCTCATGGTATTTCCTTATACCCACTTGGAACCTGTCTTACTTCAATTTCTACCCATTGTGTCTCATCCTCCTACCATGGACCATTCCATGACAACCTCCACGATTCCTCTGATAACCTCCATAGAGGTACCATAAGGCTGCTAGGAGGCCTCTCTAAGCCCACACTCTTCCCCAGGCTCAACAAGCCCAGTAGCCTCAGCCTGTCCTCATGGGGGCATGTGCTCTGTCCAGCCTCTGACCATCTTGGTGGCCCTTCACTGAGTACGCTCCACTTTAATCAAAGTTATTCTTTCATTGTGGTACACAAAGCTAGGTGTAATGTTCCAGACGTGCTCCACCAAGTGCTGAGTCAAGGGGAAGCAGTGATTTCCTTGCTTTATTGGCCATGATGTGGTTGGACATTGGAATAGGCTGCCCAGGGAGGTGGTTGAATCGCCATCCCTGGATGTGTTTAAGAGCCGTCTAGATGCGGTGTTGGGGGATATGGTGT
>JAOXJM010000019.1:77810493-77824687 GCA_026413425.1 Tringa solitaria
AGGTTGATGGTTGGACAAGATGATCTTGAAGGTCCCTTCCAACCTAGAAGATTATGTGATTCTGTGAATAAAAGCAATAGCATGGACTCTCCTAAAGATAGATTGAAAATAGTGCCATGGCCCTGAAGTGGCTTCTGCTTCTAGCAATGAAAGAAAAACTAGTTGTTGTAGAAGTCCAGTGTGGAAATCCTAAAAGGGCACTTCAATATGTATTTTTTGGGCACTGGGTTTCAGAAAATACTGCCAACAATTCGGAAAAGAAGGGAGAGAAGTGAGGAAGAAGGAAATTCGAGGCAACCATCCATGATTTTGGGAAAGTCATTATTTTTTATGGAAAAAAAATATTACATTATACTATCTTAAATGTATGCTCTATTGTACTCTTCCTTCATGGCTATTCTTGTTTTTCACAGACACTGTATTGCTTGATATGGTGTTCTCTGCCTCAGTTAGATGCATTTACTCATTCTAATAGGAATAAAGACTTATGTTTTCATTACTTTGAACAATTTATTGAGAAAGACTTATTTAGTCCAAAATATGCTTAGAACTTTAAGTTATTGCTTCTTTTCTGCCACAAAATTGAAATAAAAGTTTCACCCAACTCCTGATTGACAGTTCAAAATTATGCATTTCAAAGCAAACTAGGGTAATTGAAAGGCTTGGGACTTTAAAGGAATGTGGACAGACTTTCAAATTAACAGGCAAAACGTGTGCAACCTCCGTGGCAGCGTTTCACTGAGTGCCCTGCAAAAAGCAGTTTGCTGCTTACCTGAGGTGGCTGTCGTAAAGGGGTCACCACCTTCAATGGAAAACCATGCCTTGGGTAATGCTTCCAGAGACGACCAGTTCAGTGACGAGGACACCCGTTTTAGAAGCTACAGTATCATTATTAAAGACGAGGACGTATGATTCAATCTGCTTTGATTTATAGTTTAATCTACTTAAAGTAGTAAAGATATTCAAGTATCTCCAAATGGAAATGGTAAAATACCAAAAGGCAGCCTTTTAGCTGGCCAGCTGGATGGGTAAAGTTTCAGGCATTTTATGGGAACCTGTTCTTCATAGTTTTCCACTGCAAATACGTTCAGTATGTACTGACCTTGAATTTCCAAGGAAAGGGAGCTTTAAGCATTTTAAGGGATATGCAGTGCCATTGTATATCTGCAGTCAATTTACACTGCAAGTAGTAAAGCTGATATTTAATATTCAGCTTTATTCCAGCTTCTGAGAGAAAAATTAGGGGGGATTATAGCCTTAAATTCCTATTTACAAGCTTTTTGCGTTTTTTTTCTTCTTTTTTTCCTATATGCCTGTGTATACCCATATTCTAAAGAATAGGTTTATGAAGTAATTCGTACTTATAAAGTAACCCAAGAGGCTTGAGTGCTCTTAATAAGCTTTGTGTATTGGTATGCATTATATTACATAAAGCATCCAAATCTTTTGGCTGTTACAAGTGAAACACACATTCTGCTTAGAAGTATTTTTTGTTTAAAAGGTTTATGGGGCTTTCACTTTTTTCCCCTCCTCCCATCCCATTTCTCATTTATACTCTGTGCTTGAGGCTTCTTAAGGCAAGCTGAGAGAATAATCTTCTCACTTCTAATTAATTTCAATGGGAACTGTGTGGCTAAATCCCTTAGTTTGAAAATATCAACCAGTTTTCCACCTGCACAGACTTCTCTCTGTAGTTAAAAAGACTTAATTTGTCTTTGCCCTAACCTTACACCTACTCTGTGCTTGCGTAAGTAAATCCACAAGGCAAAGAGCAAAAAAAAAAACAGGCCCAAAGGGACTTTAAAAGATTAAGGTTTTTATAGGTACAGTAGATGTTTTTGCAGTTTATGCATCTTATCTACGTGTGATTGTATGGCTTGACTTTTCTCTACAGTGTTCCTATTCTGGAAATTACTAGCAAGAAATAAACATCTTGGATTTTTGACATGTTTTTAACAATGGAAGGAAGGTCAGACCAGATTGTCATTTATTGAGATATTTTTAAAACAAACAAAGCACAAGGCAAAATATGATCCATTTATGCAGAAATGCCAGCACATTTAGTAAAATTATTTCAGTAATTTTCATATTCATTGTGCTTTTTTTTTGGTTTTTTTTTTTTCTCCTTTCCCCACCTTTTTCTTTTTTTCTTTTTAATCCCACCTTCAGTATGGTTCTGGTCCGTGCTCCCTCAGCATTCAGTAGGAGAAGAAAGGCCATCAGCCACGTCCAGTGAAGTCCCTAAACACCTCACGGTCTGGAGGAGAGTGGCAGGAGCAGGGGAGGCTTTGCCTCAGTTTGGTAGGCTTTTTTTGCTGTGTCATTTCTCTATAAACCACCGTTACATCTTGAAACTGCCTCTCTGAGAAGACTCTTGCAGCTTGGAGTTAAGATTGTAATTTTCTCATCTGATGAATGGATTCATTTATTTTTTTTCCTTTTATGGGGAAAAATTTAAAAAGTGTCTGAGCAATGTAGAAGCCTAAATCCCATCGAATGTCACTTGGAATAAAATTATCAAAAGCTCTTTTATTCTTAGAGCTTATACTTGTCAGATGCACAATCTGCCATGGCTGTCACAAATCATCTCTTCTAGACCCATTTTCACTTCTAATTTCCTAATAGAAAAAAAGAGTAACTTAAAAGATCAGAGCAGCAGAATATAGTCCGTCTTATTTAATGCAGGGGTAAGCCGGGTAGGAAATTGTGTGTTTTGCTAGGTAGACCTCACACAGCTATTCAGCTCTAACACGTTAAAAGATATTCTTTTGGACCACTTGACCTTTTTGTTATGCAGATATTCTTGCAAGAGTATTGTGGCAAATTGAATTTGCCTTGACACTCCTGCTCCATTCTGGCAAAATGACACAAAATCCATACTGTACCCATTAATGTCAGACTAACACATACTTGTTGCTGCAGGTTTTACTGTTATTGCTATTCCCTCTGCTCTCCTTCGCACCCCAAGGTACGTGCCTAAAAATATGTGCACTTTATGACTCATAAGATATATTTGGTCTGCGTGTAGACACAAGTAAACAGGTAGGAAGGAAAATGGTGGTTGAAATGGCCTGCAGCAGCCTGCTCACATAATGACCTGTGTCTGCTCTTCCGTGACCTCCAGAGGTGCCACAACCTCTGGAGCAGCTGTGTGCTCCATCATCTCCCCTTTGCAGGGCTCTCCTGGCCACCACCTCCCCTTCCAGGATGGACAGCAGCCGCCCTTCCAGTAATTTAAGAGCAAACTTCCCAGCTTTGTGCCGCAACAAATATTTGTCAAAAGGGCAGTATCCCCCTAACTGGCAAAAAATACTTTTTTCAGGAGAAATTCACTTCCTCAGACAACAGATCATCCAGCAGGTTCAAATTGATCTAGATAAATGTGAATTAATGTTATGTTCATAGTTAGATTTTGATTGCTAATACATTGTGTAGTGAGAAAATTTTCTGATTCTTCTTGTTTATTGGCTGCAAACAAATTCTGTTTTCAGAATAAATCCCTTTTTTTGGGGTCAATATTCTGAATCTTATCTACTTATCATTGCCTAACAAAAATAACTGCCTGCATATTTATTGATAATATAATATAATGAATGCCTATTTGTTGGCTCAGTCTCCTAATATGACCAAATACTTGATCTCTGTTGCTAATTGTTCTATTTTCTTTACATTATCTTCAATTTATGTAGATTTGGGCAAAAGTCAGTCTGTGCAGAAGCTTTACTGGGAAGATTTGATGTCTCAGTGCTTTCAGAAAAGGTGACATAAAACACATAAAATGTTTTATAAAGGGATTAGGAAAGATCCCCTAATACTCCAGAAAGTATTGTGAAATCCGGATTCTTATCTGTGCAGCGGAGATAATTCCAAACAAAAAGCACTAATATAGTTCCTTAATAATTTGTTAGTTATCATTTGTGAAATGAGTCACTTTACATTAGTAGAGAAAAATAATTTATTAAATAATGAGGTAAAGCAGATGACTGTTTTCCCCATTGGATATAGGGAGTCAATAGTACTGCTTTTCAATATCACTGAAGTGGTAGATCATGAACATTTATATGCACCAAATAACTAAATGCATGTATTCAAATAAATGAATGCCAACAGGCATAGGACTAGCTAAGTACCTGATTACTTTATGTGCAAGTCTAATTTCTGCATAGAAACATGCTGGTATTTTCAGTTGTGGAATTTTTGTTTGGTTGTGGTTTTTTGTTGTTTTTTTTTTTTTTTTAAATGCAAAAACCAGGTGTACTGGTTTAGCAATATGGTCTCTAGCATTACTGTGTTCTATGGACATATACTAATTTCTTAGTCAATCAAAATGTCAACTTCTTTTAACTTTTGTATGTGAATATAGGTGGTTCTAGGATTTATTGGCATTGGTTAAACTGGAAAGGAGGCTGGCTGATACTGGGAATGCTCTGATAGAATTTGTTTCATATTTTTCAGGTTTTGGTTTATCAACAGAGTTATACATTTGATTCCAAAGCACAAATTCTTCTTCCCAGTATACCCTCCTAAATTACTTTTGACATTCATTCCCCAGAAACAGTATATGCAAACAGGGCCACCTAAAAATGTGTGTGAACTGGTCCATGCTTGAAAGCACAGCTAGAAATAACTCACAGACATTTAGTAAGATAAAAGATACTTTAGCATTTAATTAATGTTATTAATATTTAGTTAGTATTAAGTCTGCCAGGCCAGAAACTCTGTAAAATTTCTATGCCAATAAGAATTTCTATAATTAGTTTATAAACAACTGATTTAGAACTTTTTATTAAGTATTTATGCTCTGAATAGTAAGACTAGATCTTAATATGACTTATTTAAAATAGATAGACAGGGAAAACATGTTCTTGTTGCTACAAGAGAGAGAGATTTCAGAGGATCCAAGACTTTCTCAACCTCAAGGTTCTTCTTCTGGGTGTCACAGACAGGAATAATTTGATCTCCACTTCTCACCTGATCTGAGAGACAAAAGAGATGTGTAGGAAATTATAACAACTACAGATTACATTATAACTCCCCCAAGAGATGTTCACGGCAATGCATACTCTACATCTGGAATGAAAATTCAGCTTTTCCTCTATGCCAGGGAGAAAATTTTCTAATATTTGTAGGTTTCCTCAAAAAAACCCCACCCAACTCCAAAAAAAAAAAAAACCAGGGTGAGTGCTAAAGCACCATGCCAGTGTATGCTGGTGAAAACTCAGGATGAAGGATGAGCAATGATATGGGAATTACTCAAGTGCCCCACCGGCATAGTCAGCAACACATTGAATACAGCACGTTTTACAGAGCTGTGCCCGTGCTTTCGGCTTACCCTGGCCAGTACGTAACCCATCTGGCAGGTATTTGGTAAAGAACGGGGGGACATGCAGAACTTCTTCCCTGCAATACTTAACAGAGTGCACAGTGGACGCGGTGGGCTGCGTGAGACTGTGTGGCACGTGGAGGCTAATCCCACAGCAGCCGAGGTGAAGAAGGGCACAAGGCTATTCTTCTTGGTGTTAGGAGGCGACAGGTTTAGAACAGATGAAGAATAAGGCATTTTTTTTTTCTCACATGATTCAATCGAAGCTCTCATTTTCTCATACAGTGGAGAAGAAAGTTATAAACGGCCTCTAAAATGTGTTAGATAAATCCTTGGAGGTTATCTACATGAAGATGTGGATGTAGATGCCTACAGCATCCAGCTGCCAGCGGCTGGAAGGCTCTCTGGCAGGAGCGGGGAGGTCGTTACCGCCCTGCCTCTTCGTTCCCTTTCCCCAAGCATCTGGTCACCATAAGAGACAGGACCCTGGGTGGAATGGACCTGCTATTGACTGGTTTTTTTCACTTGACAATGTTGCTCAAAGCTGATAGATGTCTCAGGTGCTCTGTGATGAATTGGAGGTAAGGCAGGACCTGCTGCTGTGGGCCAGGTGTTCCTCGGCAGCTGTGAGAGGACAGACCCTCTGTTCCTCCCTTCCTTCCCATCCTGAGGTCCCTTGCAAAAGCCTCCTTTCACAGCTACCTTTCAGAAGGGACCATAGTTTGACCCCTGTTGATAACCAGGGGCTAGATCTACACATGCTTTACCCTTAGAAATTTTTCAGGCCACACTGTTGCAAAGCTTGGACATGATTTCATTCTAACACCTGACAATGACTTTTCCTCAGGGAGGGAACAACGTACAATATACACTGTCAGCTCATAGATTTTCTTCCAAATCCTACCAAGTCCTCTTTTCCTGAAATTTTTTTAGCCTCTTTGCTACTAGAGCGCACACCGTGCTTTGACAAAATTTTATGTGGATACAGATAACAAGTTGCACAAAACTCATGTGTAGTGTTTTTGCGTATGATAAACTAATTCAGATGCCTGTTACACACCACATAACAATTTTGTGAGGGTGGCAAACAAAGTTCTGAAGTTTCATTCTTGGAAATTAATTTATTTTCTATATTTTGTCTCCACCCCCCTTATTTGCAGTGTCTTTTTTTCAGAATGCTTACTCTGAGAAATTAAAGTTCTTTGGTGCCTACTGCAAGGTAACTTGCATTCTGAGACTTTGTTTTTTTAGATGCTGTGGTTTGTCTTTATTTTCTATACACTATTTTTCTATTTCACTATACAATAACATTGTGAGGAATACCACTTGACAACCTAACTTTGTCTGTCTGCAGAATAACTTCTCTGGTGAAGAAACGTCTGATGTAGAAACAATGACCACTGTGACTGACAGGGTCAGTTTCCACTCAGTTTAGGTTTTGTTTCTCACATAATAGGTATATTTTATTTTTATGGTGTCTGTTTCAACTCAACCTTGTTAACTTTCAGTATAGTGGGATGGGTGATATTTTTGCTTCTTTTGTCCTTCTGGTTTTGACAGTTTTTTGTTGTTTTTTCTTTTTTTTTTTTTTTAAACCAGTATATAATTGTACTTCGATGAAGTAGATTGGACCTGCAATAGCACATGTCATCGTGTAACTACAGGGTAAAGTATCTACTCTTGTCTTGTCCTTGTTTTTTTGCTTGCACTTTCCCGTTATTTTGAAGATAATTATTTTCTCATGCCTATGATAAAGCTAAGACCTTGCCACTTTTTCCTTCCCGTAGTTCTGTCATCACCCATTCAGGTTCAGAAATAAGTGTAACCAGTGCTGGGCTGCAGCAGAGTGTTACATCACTAGCCTTTCACCTCCAAGACGTAATTTCATGTACAGGTGTCAATTAAAAGTGATTTTGCTCTCCCTCTTGCCCCATTTGTCCACAAAATGAAAGCCACTGCGCAGGTGGACAGAGCTGTCCATCCTCACTTGGAAGAGGCACAGGGGTTGGGGTAAGAGAGGTGCTTCATGGGTCAGGGGCAAAATGCTGTACCTGGGGTTTATGGAGACACCTCACTGCCGGTGTCATGCCACAGAGTATCCTTCTTCATCCTTAGGAGCACAAAATTCACTCCTGAGCTGGAGATAAGTTCCACTGGAAGAGTAGATGAGTAGAAGAGTTCAAGTCCTGTAACAACTCATTGTGCACCTAGAAAGCTTTGAAGGAATAGGTTTCCCAGAGAAGCTGTGGATGCCCCATCGATAGAAGTGGTCAAGGCCAGGTTGGATGTGGCTTTGAGCAACCTAGTCTGGTGGGAGGTGTCCCTGCCCAGGGCAGGGGTGTGGAACAGGATGACCTTTGAGGTCCCTTCCAATCTGAACCATTCTGTGATTCTGTCGTTCTGTGACTTAGTCCTTTTTTTTTGTCTGTTTGTTTTTAGAGTCTCCTTGTTGTGTTGTGGCGTGCTATGCCTAATCGGGAAGCCTACAGTCCCCTGGTAACAGGAGCAGAAGACAAAACATCTATAGCTGCCGTATACTAGCAGCTAAGGGGTGATTACTGCTCCACAGCCAGCAAGTAGGTGTATAAGAAACAATTATTTGCAGTTTCATTGTGCTCCTGCTGATTCTTTTATTGTAAGAAATAATCAAGCAGCAGGCTGAAAATGAACAGAAGGGAAGCACTTTTACACACAACCCCTGGTTGGGTTGTGCAACTCATTGACAGGGGGTATCATGGAGGCTAAGGGGATGAATAAGTTTAAATTTTGTTAACTTCAGGAATGGTAAATCCACTGCTGGTGATAAAATATGCCTGGAATGCAAGCCATAGTCAGGAAGACCCTGCATTTCTACCTGCAGGGAAGATGTGGTGGTATGCCAGGATTTCTCCATGTATCTCCTGCTTTATACACACCTCCTCCTCTAGCAGGTGCTGGGGACAGGTTACTGTATTAGATGGACCTTTAGTCTGACCCATTATAGCAATACTTTTGTTTCTATGTCTTTGAGATTTATTTCTTTAATCATAGGCATTGTGAACAATTGTGTAAAGTAAATCTTCTGATAGTTCCCAGGAAATGTGGGGTCTGTCTAATGAACGAATTTAGCATGGAAAGAGTTTATTCAGAGGTGTTGAAATTTTATGGCAATAATAAACATGAACATAAAGGTGACAGGATCATTTCCTGTTGTTCTTGCTAGGATTTGGTATCATAGGGCCCTAAGGTATTTTCAAAACTTTTGTGCTGATTTTTTCCCTGATTATGTCTTTTCTTGGTGTCACAGGCTCTGCACGCTGTCTCCTGAAAACAGCAACATGGTGCTGGAGATGGTTGTCAAACAACTGGTTCCAGTCTTAATATACAAGCTATTATTTGGTATTGTTTTATAGTTATTCTTATTTAATTCCTCAAATTTTTTCCCTTCACATAGATCCAAACAGAAATAACCACAGATGAATAATTTTTAAAATGGCCGTAATAAAGGCATATTTGATATGTGGCAGGCAGCTTGCCTTTTCCACAGGTTTACCTATGCTAATGTCACTTTCTTTCCTAATAGTCACTGACTCATGCCAGTGCATTAAGTTTCCTCAAAACTATTATTGCCAGATTGTCTAAGAGGCTTTATTACTTTAGTTTTTAAAATGATGCAAAGTAAAGTGATATGATCTCAGAGCTGTTCAACCAGCTACACATTAAAGCTCTTGTTTTCAATTACTTGCAATGTACAATGTTATCAATTCATTACACATAATTTTACTCCTCATTTGGTTGTAAGCTCAGAGTTATAGGAGTCTGTATTGGCCAATTCAAGAAATCTAGTTTACTAGTGACAAAATTGCAAATTTTATTCAATACAAATAATGGTTTTCTCTCTCTCAGTGTATCTGGTTTAAGGTCTTTCAATTGCTTACAGGTTTATGCAGTTTCCTATCCCTCCCAAGCAGTAATTATAGTTAATGTAAATGTAGCTCCCTGATAAATTAGACAGGGACAACTGACATGGAGAAGGCTTAGGAACTCAACAATGTTTAGCTTCAGTTTCAATATTAATCTCTCTTCCCACACGTCTCAGACCCTTGAACCTCAAGGCAGGAACCTGGGGAATTATATCCCTCCCATTATAAGTGGGATCAAGTTCCAAGACCACCTGAGGAATCTGAACACATATATATCCATGGGACCCGATGAGATGCCTCCCAGGATCCTGAAGGAATTGGCTGATGCAGTTGCCAAGACACTCTTCATCATATTTGAAAACTTGTGGAGGTCAAGTGAAGTCCCCAGTGACTGGAGAAAGGGAAAGTAAAAAGAAAGAGTAAAAAGGAAGACCCTGGAAACTACAGACCAGTCAGCTTCACCTGCGCCTGGTAAGATCATGGAGCAGATCCTCCTGGAAGACATGTCAAAACATACAGAAGACAAGGAGGTGATTAGAGGCAGCCAAAATGGCTTCACCAAGGGCAATTGTTGTGGTTTAATGCCATCTGGCAGCTAAGCACCACACAGACACTCACTCTCTCACCCAGGATGGGATGGGGGAGAGAATCGCAAGAGTAAATGTTAGAAAACTCATGGGTTGCGATAAGAACAGTTTAATGATTTAAATACAATAAAATAATAATAGAAATAATAATAATAATTCATAATAATCAATAAAATTTTAATATTCATGACAAAATAATTGTAATGAAAAGGAAAATAACAACAACAAAAAAAAAGATAAATAAAACCCAGGGAAAGATAAGTGATGCAAATGAAAAAATTCCTCACCACCAACTGACCAACGCCCAGTCTCTTCCCAAGCTGCAGTCTGCCCCGCGGCCAACTCCCCCCAGGGTATATGCTGAACATGACACCATATGGTATGGAATATCCTTTTGGCCAGCTTGTGTCAGTTGTCCAGGCTGTGTCCCCACCCAGCTTCTTGTGCATCCCCAGCCTTCTCGCTGGCAGGTCATAAGAAGCTGACAAACCCTTGACTTGCTGTAAACACTACTTATAGACAACTCAAACAACAGTGTGTTATTAACATTATTCTTATACTAAATCGAAAACAGAGCAATATACCACTTACTAGGAAGAAAAATAACTCTATCCCAGCTGAAACCAGGACACTAACCTAGTGACCTTCTATGATGTGGTGACTGCATATGTGGACAAGGGGAGAGCTACAGATGTAGTCTACCTAGACTTCTGTAAGGCCTTTCACATAGTCCCATGGAACATCGTTACCTCTAAATAAGAATATATGGCTTTGATGGAGAGATTGCTAGATGGATAAGGAACTGGCTGGATAAATATGTCCAAAATCCTGCAGTCAGTGCTCAATGTCCAAGTGTGAACCAGTAACAAGTAGCATCCCTCAAGGGTCTGTACTGGAACTAATACAATTTAATATCTTCATAAATGACATAGACAATGGGAATGAGTGCACCCTCAGCAAGTTTGCAGATGACACCAAGCTGAGTGGTGGGATTGACAAGCCTGAGGGATGGGATGCTGTCCAGAAGGACCTTGACAAGTTGGAGAAGTGGTTCCTGTGTGAACCTCATGAGATTCAACAGGGGCAAGTGGAAGGTACTGCACCTGGGTTGGGGCAACCCCAGTATTAATGCAGGTGGGGTGATGAATTAATTGAGAGCAGCCCTGTAGAGAAGGGCCTGGTGATAATGGTGGATGAAAAGCTGGCTGTGAGCCAACAATGTGCACTTACAGCCCAGAACACGAGCCGCATCCTAGGCTGCAACTGCAGCACCGAGGCCAGCAGGTCAAAGGAAGTGATTCTCCCCCTCTGCTCCTCTCTAGGGAGACACCCCCCCTGCAGCGCTGCCTCCAGCTCTGGGGCTACCAACATCAGAAGGCCATGGACCTGTTGGAGAAGGTCCTGAGGGGGCCATGAAGATGGTCCAACGGCTGGAGCCCCTCTACTGTTAGGACTGGCTGAGAGAGTTGGGGGTGTTCAGCCTGGAGAAGAGAAAGCTATAGGGAGAACATACTGTGGACTTTCAGTACTCAAAAGGGACTTTTAAGAAAGAGAGAGAGAGACTTTTTACCAAGGCCTGTAGTGATAGGACAAGGGGTAAGAGTTTTAAACTGGAAGAGGGTAGATTTAGAAAGGCTATTAAGAAGAACTCTTTTACAGTGAGGGTGGTGAGACACTAGCACAGGTTCCTAGAGAAGCTGTGGACACCCCAGCTCTGGGAGCACTCAAGTTCAGGTTGGATGGGGCATTGAGCAATGTGATCTACTGGAAGATGTCCCCGCCATCTAATCCACCTGTGGCCCAGGGGTGGGTGGATTAGATGATCTTTTAAAGTCCCTTCCAACCCAAGCTATTGTGGGATTCTCTGATTCTAAAAAGGGATGTTTAAAAGCAAAATGAAATATTAGAACTACTGAAACACGCATTACTCCTTTTTCAAGGGAAGATGTGTCTTTTATCAGTCTGGAAGGTTCAGATAGATACAAGAATAGCATAAGACAATCCTTAGGAAAATCCCTAGACATTTTTGAATTGCCTGTTTTAGGGTCTTTGGGCCAGCCAAGATTAGAAGATAGCGATTTTTCCCCTTGCAAGGAAAAAATACAGAGAAGTTAATCAAGTCATTTTTGGGTCTACCTTAATAAAATTGAAAGGAACATAGATCTTTTTTTGAGATTTGTGTGATGATGTGCACTATGTAATTACTTTTAAACATTATTATTATATTTACCATGATATTATTGTTACTTTTATTAGCAATAATATTGTGAGTTGTTTGTATTACAAACAGACAAAGATCACACATAAAAGCAATACATTGTATCTTTCCAGAAGCATTATGAAGGATATGAGGAGGGCAAGGTTTTATTTAACAGGGTCATGGAAGATGATGTCTCAGCAATCAGGATGTAGGTTGGTTTAGCTATGAGGATGAATAGATAAGACAGTATATATTGGAGATTTTTCCTTACGCAGGAAGAATCATCACACTTAGCTACAGCCTAGAATTGAAGCCTTAGGAGAGGGACCTAATCAAAAATGATGCCTAAATTATCTTAAACCTAAGAGTCTGTATTCAGGCACATATAGTAATTGTGGCTTGTTGTTATTTTGTGTCATAGAATCATAGAATGGTTTAGGTTGGAAGTGACTTCAAAGATCATCCAGTTCCAACCCTCCTGCCATGGGCAGTGACACCTTCCACTAAACCAGGCTGCTCAGAGCCCCATCCAGCCTGTTGTTTAGCTTTTTTAAAAAAATAAATTGAGAATGAGGCCTTAATCAAAATTATGAACTTCAAGTACTTAAGAAATATGATTCCATTAGTTCAGACTTTACAATAAAACATAAACAATAGCCATGAAAACCTGGCATTTCAATGATTGGAAATTCCAATGATTTAGTGTTGGGCTTGTGTTGGTAAATGATGGGACATCCGCATGGACATAAAGATTAGGAGTTTTCTTTGGCCATGTTGACATTACGTTGAGAACTGGACATCCAGAAGAGTGAAGAATACACCTGGGCCTATACTCCTTGAATGCTTTTTGAATCCATTTGTGCTTGACAGTACCCTGAGACAAAGGTTGTATCTGTTTATTTCCACGACACATTTGGTTCCTTTTGTTTGCCCTAAACAGACATTCTCCAAATGCCTGCTAGTTCTAAGGTGAAATAACTCGTAATTATTCTCTAAATGCTCCACTGTACCATTAATGGTTGCACAGATCTTTGCTGTATCATTCCCTTCTTTGTTATGTTTAGGTTCTTTTCCCTCAATAGATTCCTATTATGCCTTTCCTCATGGAAAATTTGTTCCTGCATTTGATCATTCATTTGTCCAGTTGAGTGTCATAACCCTACCTTGCTCTATGATACTCTTCTGAGTTGGAGTGACTAAATTTGAAGTAATATTTAAGATGTGAGTTTATTCAGGATTTCCTAAAATAATTTTCTGCTATGTGACACATTTTCTGTTTGATTCTTAAGACCATTCTTAATAATTTTTAACATTACATTTGACATTACATTACATTTGAAAGCATTTTGAAAATGCTTTCCAGCATTTTCAGAGAGCTCTTTCCCAAGTAGCACTAATGTAGAGCCAAGGAACAGGGATGTTTATGAGAATTAGTTTTTTTCCCCATGTGATGAGTCACAGAAATGATAGGGCAAAAGGGATTGTGTCATTGATGGCATTAAAGATATTTATTGTATGAACAGGAATAAGGATGAACAGGAAAAGGTCATTAAAGACTAACAGAGCTCTTACCAAGGTGCAAGTGGGATTGGGACTATCAATGTTGGATTCAGAGAAGATTAATTTCATCACACAATGAATACAAAGACCTCATTAAATTATTTTAGAACAGAAACAGAGGAGAGCGAGCACTGACTATTAGAAGAAGTAAAAGGAACTGGATTTTGTTGTTTAAATGCAGAAACTAAAGCAGGTAGATTGTACCTTCCTAATCAAGGTACCATACTGCGCATTGGCTTTCCATTTAACACAGGTCCATCCTACTTGTGATTGATCAGTCCTGGTATGGGACTAGTCCTCACACCAGCAGGAACTTTTCCCAACCACAGACTTCCATTGTGGTGCTCTATTGTGGCAATAAGATTGCCTGCCCATAACAGACTTCCAATACTGCCAGAGCCCAAAACTTCAAAGCAGTCACATCCAAACTGTCTTGAACCATATAATGGGGGAGGAAGAGCAAAAGAACCAGCCAGCTGAAAAAACAGCCACCAAAACTGCTATTTCTGCTATATTCTGGGCTAGATGCAAAGCTTGTTTTATACTGAAACATTTTTATAGCAGCACACTGTACCTACTTCAACATTTTTCACCCTTATAGCCAATAATCTATTCATTAAAA
>JAOXJM010000019.1:77834385-77846106 GCA_026413425.1 Tringa solitaria
AAAACAACAGACAAGAGTATAAATCAGAAATAAGTAACAGAGTTGTAATAAACACTTTACTCATGATGGATCCACATGTTCATTTTTATCACATGTAACTTGTACAGGAACAGAGATCCAAATTCATTCTGTACCACTTGGTATATAAAAGGCGGCTAAATCTGCCTGTATAAATCTCACCAATGTTGCACTCTGTCACAAAGCAAGTATTTTGCATAATTAGCCTGGATACTCAGCCACATTTTTCAGGAGCCAGCTAGTTCACTGCCCTCACTGCAATAGGATGACACCCACTATAATAGGAGCTCCTGGCTGCTTAGCAGTCTGGGTAATTAGGCCTTTTATTTAATTGCCTAAGTATGGATTCAGAAGGCTAATTTTTGGCATGTCTTTTTTTTTCTTTTTTTTCTTTTTTTTTTTTTATTCTTGGTATCCTATTAGGTATTACAGTGATGTTGATCTGAATAGCCATTCTCTTCTCTTTATAACTTATTCTTTTTCAGTACTCCATTTCCAAAGTACCTGCTCTAGCAGAATTCCACCGCAGTGTGCAAAACAGAAAGAAGCAATATGCACTTCAGCCATTAGATTAAAGCTGGAACATTCAAATTGTTAGATCATACAGTAATGCTAAATTGTACAGGGACACCTTTTGGTCCTATTTTGTAATTTTCAGCTTGCCTGGCTGTTTATTCCACTAAGTACTGTGAACATTCTTGTTCTTTGTCACGATTTTGGGATATTATATGTGTTATATAGCTATTCCTGTTTGCAGCAAAGCTACATATTACACGTTTTAGGCCTGTCTGTAGTCATGAAAAAATTAATTAGTGTTAAGATGGATTGTGTTTTCTTCACTCCTCTACATAAGAATGCTAATTTGTGAAGATCTAGCTGCAAATAATCCCTAATATGGATTTGTGCAGAAAAAAATGGGCTTAATAAAGTTCCTGCTGCAAGGCAGATACTCATACCCAACGGGGTCAGAAAGAATATGTCTTTCTCCTTGGATGTTCCTGTTGTCTGACACATTGGGCGCTGGCTGGTGCTGCAGGCAGGATTCTGAACTTAATGTGCAGTGGACTGATTTAGTGTGACAAAGTCTTTGTTATCGTAAACCAAGATCATCCAAGGCATTCTGTTTTTAAATAAATTAAAGAAAGAGTCTTATTCAAGTAAAAAGACACACTTTCCTTCTTAATACAAAGGATTTTTTAACTTTCATTGGTTGTAAGAAGGCAAACTTATGGTTTTCTCTTCCAGATGTCTTAGGAGGTGGTCTTCTATATCTCTGAAGTAATTAGTTACCAACACCTAAATTTCTCTACAAAATTTTAACTAGAAAGGTGGTGGGGTTCTATAATTCAGACTGTGACTTTGAAACCTTGATGGGAAAAGAAGAAATCAACAGATGTCAGACACTATGAATCTGCTGACTGGAACTGTGAAGTATTTAGAGCTTTATAAATCTGTAAAATTAAGGAGAGTGTCTTGAAATTTTTGGTTTTGGTCTTTAATAGTATTGTTTCACCATCATTCGTAACCTTTAGTGATATTTTTGGTGTTTCCTATTCAAAGAGTAGTCAAAAAGCAGAAAGAGAAATTCACTCACTAAACATTTTACAATATCAGTAATAATTTATTACATCAAAGACAGTAAACTAGTTGCCTTACAATGTAGATTACAAATTAGATTACTTTCATAATAACTAGTCCATCCGTCAATAAATACAATGCTGAGCATTTTGTGTTTTTTACACTGATTACTCTATTTAGTAAGACAACGCAGCATGTTACAGATGTTAAGAATGTAGGATTTTTTTCTTTAACCCATATTAAAATGCCTTTCTTCTATATCTGCCGTAGTGTTATAGAAAATATGACATCGTCATTTAAAACAAGTCAGAAGAAATTTCTAAATATCTGTAATTGGGGGAGAGAGGGATGCTGAAAATTCACATAAAGGATTTTTGCATACTTAGAACCTAAAATAAGGAGTAATTAACTGTTCCAAATATCCTCCCACTTATAATAATAGGATGTCTTCAGTCAAATTTGCAGAATTTATTTTATTTCATTAATTGATTGGTATATTCATCATTCAATGATATATTAGGTAGAGCTGGATTCTAAATGACTTTTCTCTGATAAGCCTTCCAATTAATTCTTCTCACACTATTTTCCTGGTGACATCTGAACTTCTTTCATTATATAAAACACATCTTGAATAAGACATTGCTGAATAATAATCAGGGATCCTAACATGTTCAAAATTAGAACCCCTGACAAAGTCAAATGCATTCTGATTTAGACAATGACCTCACCTAATGTCATTTTCGGTGTATCATATTGAAGGGGAGTATATACCCTTCCCCTTTTTGCATATCTACCCTTAAGTTAGAAATTTTAAAGGGAAAAAAAAAAAAAGAAGAAATTGTAAATATTGTTAGTTACGTGGTCTCACATATTTAAGCCTGATTAGGACTTAGAGTGTCTGTGATTGCTATATTTTTATTCTACATTGTCTGACAATTTTCTTCCTCTTTTTCTTATTAATCTGTCTTAGAACAGTCTTTCTTTATTTGGGCAAGTAGACAAGGAAATAAGTTATTCTTTAAAATGTATGTTAAATGATGTACTGTATTACATTTGCTTGCAATTTGCATTTTTCTTAATACATCCGCTGGATTTCTTTTGCATAGATAGCATTTCATAAACCAGAGAACACTGATAATATCTGATTTAACTGACTTGCTAATACAAGGAGCAGATCATTTTAAATGGACCTTACATCTTTATAGGATGTTAGAAATGAAGACATTACTTCAAAATGTAGGTAATTATTGCCTCCTCTTTTATCAGTGCTATTTTCTGAGGTATTATCATAAGATAGCACTTTAGTATTAAGCAGGGCCTTAGAGTGGCAATAAATCAGTCCAACTGAGTCATCATTGTCCAAGGCATCTGAACTACTGAAATGTTGTGGATCCTACAGAGAGTGTGAAATCACTTGACCCTTGGCATTAACCTTTACTGAATGAATAGACACTGCTTTCCACATCGTGGAACAAAAGCAGAATAGTATTGATTAAACACCACATTCACTTGATATTAAATACTGGCTGAACTCACTTCTTGCTTTCCAGCTCCAGTGGGAGAAACCCAGAGACTTGCTGAGTCTCAGGAGAATGCGTGTTTGTAATTCAGAGCAATGTTTTTCCTGCAAAGTTTTCTTTTTTTTCCCCCTCCTCGGATCAATAACTGGCAGCCATGATCAGCCATGAGTATGTATTGTCAATTCTGACCTGTGTACTTTATCACTTGGGGCGAGAGGTCACAGTGCTGTGACTAATAATGCAGTCGTCCCAGGCATGAATTGTTTCCTGCCTGCAATGCAAGCATTTATATATATATATTTATTTATTAAAAAAAACCCCATATATATATATGTATTTTAACACCCTGCTTTATTATAACTCTTGTTTACCAAACCCCTCAGCTATTTGCTTTGAAAGTCTGATTAATCTGCTGGATGGCATCCTATTTACAAAAGCTCTTAGAGATTTACTAAATGGTTTTGCTCTTGGCAGGAATGTGAGTTCCCAGGAACGTGGAAGTATCAAAGTGGGAATCTTGGGAATTAACTCTCTACCGATGGGGTGCAAGAAAGCTGTTCCTTCATTTGATAAGTGAGGAAACAGAAGAAATAAAATCAGGAGAAGGATAAACACAAGGATTCTTTCAGTAAATTCTCTCATTTTGTATTAGGGCAGGTTCTGCTCTCATGTGCTTTGCTGTAAGCCCAGAGCGGCTCAGAAACACGCTCCTGTAGCGAACAAGTCCCTTCCCTGGAGTTGTTGATTCAATGCATAAAAGGTTGACAGTGAAGAAAACGTGAAATACAGTATAATGAATAGAAGCAGCTGCAGCAGCATCTCTGTCTGTCTACCAGCAGATGACCATTTCTGCCTGGAACTACGTTCCAAAAACTTGCCTGAACTTACTTCTTTTTTTTTGAAAAACCAAAACAGTTCTGAGTTTAGCCCCATAAATAATTTCATATTTTAAACGCAAGCTTTATACAATGTGCAATGCTCTGGGGAAAACTCACCACAAAAAATGGTCCAGATAAGCATTGTGGGTTTTTTCCAGTTCAAAAGATGTTGTAATATTGAAAACCAGTAGTATTGCCTCACTTTTCAAATTGTTTTCACCACCAGGGTCTTGATGGGTTTATGTTCTGCCTGCAGATTCCTAGTGGTGTGAGTGTAACCAATGTAGCTTTTTGGTTGAATAGCAGCATTCGGTCAGCGGAGTATACTTTGGATATATAAGAATACATGCATAAGAATATGATTTTTAAAAAGCAGTATTGAAAGACTGAAGAAAATGTTCCACAATATCATGTAAACAACAAAATTTTCGGCTTCAAAATCCTAAAAAGGTTAAAAAAGGAACAAAAAGGAAAAGTCTTGGTCTGGTTCAACCCATACAGAAGTGTTGATTTATTTATCAGAAAATAGAGATATTGAACTTAAAAATAATAATAGTAGTAATAGTAATTTCGGTAATAATAATAATCATCATCTTTATTTTATTTCTTCTGATATAAGAAACCTTAGATGTGGAAAGGATAGAAAATTTCTGGAGAAATTTCTGGAGAAAATACCAGTCAACATTCCTTTAAAAAGAGATTTTATGTGCTGCAGGTTCATTGTGCTCCTCAGTGCTTGTTCATAAGTCAGAGACTTCTCAGCTGAGTAGCAAACAGCCTGCTAAAAAATGCTAAAATAGAGAACTGTGGCTGGGGAGAAACTGCAACTGTGTTTTCCCACCAGCAGGAAGGACTTCAGCTGTTCTATGGAATTGCAGCACAAACATTTCACTTTGTTTTGGGTCTCTGTTACTCTTTGTCTTGCAGATATTTTTTTTTCTCTTGTTGAACCCAAATCACATTTAAAGAGCAAACAAAAAAAAAAAAGAGGTCGGAGCCCAACTTTTTCCTTGCACTAAGGCCATTTTACCTTTACTCCAGCGCTGATAAAAATGTAATAGATACACCCAAAACTACTTAGTGGCCCTCAGCTAATAAAAGCTAAACTCTGTACCTCGAAGTGGCTTCTCTCCAGACTGTATAATGCTGTTCTTTATATACCCAAAGGGAGTTCCACAGAGTGGACATTGTTCTCATACCTTTCTTGACCTGACTCTTTATTAAGCTTGTGTGTAAAGGCTATTCCTTGTCCAAAGTGGTCTTCAGCTACGCAGATAATACTTTGCATGGAATTGTATGGATGTGCTGTCTGTCAAACTTCCTGGAATAGCTTTTTTTTTTTTTTTGCTACTGTATTAATCATACATAAAGAACTAATAAACAGAAGGAATATGTTTATTTAATATATGTCTAGGCACACATAATAGACGGTACGCTACCATAATCTAAATGGGGATGAGGCATAGGATGTTCTTTTTCATGTAATACAGGAGCACATACCATGCTGGCTGATAATGATGGAAAGGATAAAAGGATAAAGCCTCTTTAATCCTTGCTTCTCTGCTGTAAAGCTGTTAATGTTTGTACATACATGCATTTTTCTACAGAGTAACAAGTAGTAAGGGCAGATAAAATAATCTGGAAGTTTACTACAATCAGGAGAAATACAGTTAAAGATTGCCTTTGTGCCAACCAGAGCTCTACATTTTATATCCAAATTAATATAAATCTCCAAAAATAGTGCTAAAAGAATTTATTAATTCACCAGAGGCAAAAATAACCCAGTAAAAATTTCTGACTCAGTCTTTTTTTCCCTGGAAAATAAAACCATTTTCTTTTTCGCAAACGTTATTTCTGTCAGCTGGAGGGGTGATGATGGTGGTATTTCCTCAGATGCTAAACTGCTAATCAGGAATGCTGTCTAGTCACACAGAAATGAGATCAAGATTTTGAGACTATCAGCCAAACCAATGAGTGGGCAGAAAGAGAGGGAGTAGCTCCCTTACAGAAAGGTCCATAAAGGCATTTATTTCTCAGACGCAAACTGATCAATTAATTATTAGTAGCCAGACAGTATGGTGTTTCAGGTGTCCTTAGGCAACACATTATTTTCACAGAAAGGACACACTTCTTCTAAGAATGTCCACCTTGTAAAGTCAGGAGTGCTGCACATGTGACATGTGCCACATCAACAGGCAACTTCAGTAAGTGATGTGCCTGCACAGTCTTAATAATTTGAGATTATGCTGCAATCCGTGTAAAATGTTTTACAGTGCGAACAAACACCTCTTATATCTGACGTATTTCTTTGACTCATCAATATTATCCTTCTTTAATCTTCTTCTTCTGTTAGTTTACCAGATTAAGCTTCAGTCTCACTCTTGACTGTGTCACAGGAAACAAATGCGTTTTACCACATTAAAGAAATGTCATTCATTCACGCTTATGATACTACACCTAAATTATTTTGGCAAGTTTTCTCATGAACAGGGAGATACAGTGATCTGGGTGGGTTATAGCCAGACAAAAGTACTTTGTTTTCTCACATAAGAGCATTTGCAGTGTAGGTGAGGGGCTTCCTCACACCCAGACAAATGTGATTACTGTGGTTCCTCACCAGTAGTAAATACCACTCCGTTTCACACCAAAGCAACTAGCTACAAGGGCAAAAATTTCTTGAGCTGATAACAAATAAGAAGCAAGGTAGATCCCTATAGAAAAATCCTGGTCCCACAGACGCCAAGGAGAACTTTTTATCATAGCTGTCAATCAAGACAGATTTCACTTATTTTGTCAGAAAGAATATCTTCCTTGAACAATGGATTCATAGCATATTCATAGCCAGGTCTAAAGCAGGTTTGAAAAGCATTTAAGTAACTTTCCAGACTTCACCATCACACACATCATTTGTATTAATCTTTCCAGTCCAAGAACTGGTAGAATTGGATAACTGGTTTCTTGATATTCTGTTTTATTTTTCCCAGGGATTAACCTTTGAAATCTCACCTATCTTGAACTTTTATATATCAACCATTTTGATTTATTTTTGAAGGGGAGAGGATTGTGACAAAAGCTGAATAATTCTGCATTTAAAAATACATTTTAGAGAAGCAGACTTCTAAAGGCAGTTAATAAAAAGAAACCTATTCTGTTCTGCCATTTATTAACACAGAGAAAATACTGCTCTAATACTGATATAAAATATTGCTCAGGAGGAGTAAGAGTGACAAAAGCAGGTTCTTTGGAAGAATAGACAAAATACATCTTAAGATTTATAAGCAGCAGGGTACAGTTCTGTAATCTTTTTATGAACAAAATCTCTATCTTTTGAAAGTATGAAGAACCAAAAGAAGAACAACAAAAACCCCTTCATGCGCTCTTTCCCCCTTCAATCTCCCTTTCCTTACCCAGAATTCTGGAGCGAAGGAACTGTCTTTAATAGTATCTCCACCTTTGTGGGGAAAAAAATATTAAAAAATATAAATTCACTGGCTACTATTGCATTTTTAGAGAAGCAACATATTTTAATTGATGAAAATTATTCTTTACAGCATAATAGAAATAAAGATAGATCTACATCACACGGTTGAGAATCTGTCACACAATCGAGGGCCACTGTGATACACAAAGTGTGTCTGAAGAAATGCGAAGAGTGCAGTGAAACTGCTTTTAGAAAATTGTCTCAGAAGTCCTTTTAGCAATGGCTTTAATTAGTAAAGACTTTAGAGTTTCCACAACAATGGGAGCCATTCAACAGTAATCATTTTAAGTCCAAGCAAGGCATGCGGAACTTAGACAAATACCTTATGTACTGCAGTGCAGTGCCTATAAAAAAATTGGTGGGGGGAAAACCAGAATTGAAATACACTGAAGGAATGTAACTTTTGCATTTATATGCCTCTTTGATGGCTCAGTTCTTCTGTTTTGCCTCCATAGTTAACCTGGCAGTCTCGATAAATAGGTTTTGGCCCGTTGGAGTTTCTTGTTTCTGAACAGCGGGTCTGATAGAGAGAGGTTTGTCCTGCGTGGTCTCATGTAAATTAACTTGCATTGCTCAATGCACACATTAGGATATATGGCATTGACTTTGGAATGGAGATCAATATTCTTTGATCTTTAAATCCTTTCTCTTGTTGCAAGTGGAAAGTTGCGTAAGGAGAGCATGCAATGTGCAACCAGGAAGACAAAGGATTGGAAGCAGTGGAAAATTGATCTGCAATAGGTTATCTGTACCAGTGTAAGCAAAAGTTAAGAAAAAGAAAACAGGCCATATTCCATTAAATTATTATGTTTGAGGAACTGTTTCTAATCTGCATTGTAGAAGGATACTGATAATGTAATGTATATTTTTATTTTAAAAAATTTTATAGACATTTTTAATTGACTACATTTCCTTATAAAATAGAATCATTGTATTATTTATACTTGGACTTAGTTTTAAATGCCCTACAGCAAAAAAATGACACTATTTTTTCCCTTTACACAAAGAACTGAGCAAAAGGACAGTTTGCACATATTTTTTTGCATGTCTGTGAAGTGTTACATACACTTTAAAAAATGGTGGTTCCCAGAGGTAGCGGTCTACAAAAGCACCCTACAAGTGGGATGTAGTTTCTCACTAAGGTATGGCATAAAAATTCACTTGAACTAGTCCATTGGTCCAATAGTTTAGGAATAAATATCCTAATACAATTTATGAACTAGAATGCTGGGGGTTATGTTAGACTTTTTGCACTAGACCTTCATTTGCAAGACTGACTTTACAGGGAACCTCGCATCTACATTTTCCTGCACTGCTTCAGTGAAGTGAAATGCATTTACCACAACAGAGGGGGTTATATGGGATAAGAATATAACAAAGTCATGTTTTCAGACAGAAACAGGAACCACTTTTCCCGGCATTTAACTTCATGCTTAACATAGTTTACACAGGAGGTAATCCTATTGATTTTCTTGGAATTTTTCAGGGAATGGAGTAGTCAAGATGAGTTGAGCATCAAAAAGGGACATTTATTGCCAAACCACCCAAAACTGATGAGTGATCCTATTGGACCCATTTATGATTTAGTTCAGTGTGGACTTGCTATCACATAGATATTATAGTTGGTTGACAAAAAAAAAAAAAAAAGAACTCTAAATACAGAGCTCTCTTTAAGGTCAGGGGAAATGCTATGACACTCTGCATCTTTGGAAAAACATAATGACAAGATGTTGTGTCTTCACCTTCATCCGTATGAACCCTTTTTGTGCCTCTGTGCACAATGGTAAGATGAAAAAGCAGTATTTTTATGATAAATGATGTTAAAAAAAAATTGTAATATTGTTGATGCTGACAAGAATAATTGCCAAATGCTCTCAACGGCATGAGACAGCAACATTGGTTTTCATAAGGGTTCGCTAGACAATGGTTCACTCCTGCTGCTGGTGGCTGAACTAAACACATTTTTCTGAATAAAACTTAAGTGGCTGCTGACATTTTAAACATGACGTTGCACAACTGAATTTTAGAACAAATGTGGGATTTAAAAGCACTGGCCCTAGTTGTGCAGGTCACAGATGGGGAGTGGTAGCAGGTACATTTTTGTTTCAGGAGCTGGACTACCTAAAGCAAAAGGCTCTAAAATTCCTGTGCCTGTGGCGTGATGGTGACTCCAGATCCCAGACCCGACTCTCCTTCTTTGCAGACCTTTCCCACAGCGTCTTGTGCAATGCTTCAAAACAGGTATTGCTTCTTCTCTGTCATTAAAGCAGTTCTTCAAACTGAAAACTCACATGCCCTTAAAGTATGAAAGGTGAAAGGTGCAGCAAGTTCTGAGTCTGCAGAGTGTCCCTCTCCTTTACAAAATATAACTGTCCATGGCTTGTAGAGCTTTTTATTCTTTCATGGCTGGCTGTTGTTCACCCTGGTATTCCCTGTATATACCCTGTGGTGGGAAAAATATTGGGAGATGCCTGTTTCACTCAGTGCGCGAGAGAAATATGAAAGCCTCGGTATTTTGTAAACAACTTGAAAACCTTTATATTACACCTCTGCTTACTTAACTGGAAAGACTGCATTTAAATTCTGACCTTGAAAACTTCCTAACACTGTGGGTGTTTGTACTTTGTTCTAAGCTCTGAGATTGCAGCCAAGCAAGGGAGTTAGAACTGTGCGAGTGTGCTAGTGACATGTAGGTATCTATAGGTACATTCAGAATTGGCATATACACCTGCATTTGCAAATATCCATTTGAAGATGATTAGTACAAATTTTAAATCCTCCTGTTTTTCTGGAAATTTTTTGTCCCCTAAGAAAAATTACAAGTTCAGTTTTTTCATCAAGACACTGTCTTCCTGCAAGAATCTCTGAGACTGTATTAGCCCATATTTATGAGCCTCTGTGTATCTGTGCATCTGGCAACACTGTGCAAATACCTATACTTGAATCTTAAAAATAGCAAGTTTTGTTAAAAGTCCTGAGCTTTGTAAGCCTATCTATTTGGCAGAGTTTTCAGGAAAATCCCATGTTTTAGGGTATGCAACTTAATTCCTCTACAAACTCCTGGATGTTCTGAGCCGTGTTTCTTAGCACAAATGTTAGAGAAAAGGATGAACAGAGTTAAATTAGTAGTCCATATCATTTAAATATGACTAATATATATATATATATAAAATATAGAAATATTTTATATATATATATATAGAAATATATATTGAGAGATAATATATTGAAAATGTTGTTTATAGTAGTCTTTTTTCCACCAGAAAAAAAAGGTCGGTAAAAACATCGTATTGTTCACTGACATTACTGCAGCAGAGATGCTAAAATACGTTTAAAAAGGGTGCTAGATCCTTCTGGCATTTTAGCCACCCCTCTCCAAAACAAAGAAAAAGAGAAAGTAAAAAGCGTAAGCTCGTAAGACAATCTTTTTCAGTCAGTTTATAAGTAGTGAAAATAAAAATACACAACCCTTGAAAATTAAGGCTTATAATGGAAATACCATTGACTTCCACTGGTGTTCTGCTTTAATCTCTTTATTAACATTGTTAAAACAAGGGAAAATGATTCATGTATTTTAATTCATAAACTGTTGCTGATTTTGTTGCATCTTTTCTTCTCCGTTTTTTCTCTCCCATTTCACTCTGATCTGAAGGGTCTGTGGATTTATCTTCTGCCTGTCATTTGTCTTCACATGACTTTAAAATAATTAATTGCAGCACTCAGTGATGATTTATGATTTCTACTGACGTAATTAATGATACACATCAATTTTTCTTGTTAATTGAAGGAGTCACAACAAACTTTTTATAATATATGTTAAAGGAGGGTAAAATAGCTTTGGAAAATTACCTTTAGAATTCTCATTTTGTATTAGGAGGAACTGGGAAGAGAATTAGCAATTTAACACTGTAGGCAGCTAAAGACACTTTGAAGAATGGAAGTAGAGACATTTTACTGCCAATGTGCAAAAGAATGTAGACAAAATAAACATGAAAATAATGCCATCATGAAAAACTTAATTAAGACTTGATGTCATTTCAGAAGCAAAAAGTTCATTTAAGATCTTAATGTCCTTCCATTTTGTTGTTTTTGTCTCTTTCACTTCTATTTAAGTAATGAATAAAAAAAGAAAAAGCTTGTAAAATTATTCTAACCTGGACAAAAGAAAACGTATGTGAACTTTTCTTTTTCTCTTTTTCTTTTCTTTTCTTTTCTTTTCTTTTCTTTTCTTTTCTTTTCTTTTCTT
>JAOXJM010000019.1:77849393-77878691 GCA_026413425.1 Tringa solitaria
TCAGTTTAGAAATTTATTTTTCCTACTTCTTTTTTTTTTTGTCTGATACATTATTTTTAGCCTTTATTTTGTTTATTCTTTCAGGAAAACGAATGGCAAAGCTTAGCTAAGACATCATCCTTAGAACTATAACTCACTCTGATTAAGTTCTGGGATTTATTTTTACTTTTTCAAATTTGACAATCATCCTATTTTTCCACCGACTGAAACTGACACAGTACAAACATGCCGATCCTTATCACTGCTGCTCCTGCGTTTCTGAACAGGTCTTTGCATATCCTATCAATGAGCTGATCAAACTGGTGACACTGGGATTTCGTGCCTTTTGACAGCTGAAACTGCTGTGCTTTTCTCCAGCTAATTATTGTTTTCAAGGGGCAGTCACTATCAGAGCCTACATGCTTCTTTTTCCACCCCCACATGAGGCTAGAAATGCTTAAAAGGTTTGCCTCTCCCTCCCTCCACCCACTAATATTACTTCTGGAATAAAAGAAATGGTAGTTAGCATGAAATGTAGAGGTGTTTCTTCATATTTAAGTTAATGTACAGGAGCCAAAAAACCCCACTATTTCTGAATCATTCTATAGAGATTTTGTAATTTTAAACAAAATACTGTCTTGGATGGGTTTTTTTGGTCTCTGCTGCTGTAAGCTCCATCCAGCCTTTAATGGGACTATTATAAAATGAGTCTTGCCTCATTCTCATTTATAATCTTTGCAGGAAATATGTTTTGCCTTTTCTCAGGTAATTTTAGGAAGTCATAAAAGTTATGGATTTAGTACTTGTGTTCAACAAGGGTCAGTTAAAAGACAGAAGTCTCTCTATATGCATAGTGTCTTATTTTTTTATTGTTTGCTTGCTGTTCTGGGATTGTGTGGTGGCTGCAGGTCCCTGTTAATTACCTGCTGACCAGAGGCACAAAATCTCTCCTCAGCTGATTTTCATTGGCTATCTTCGCTTGGGATGGAAAGAGGGATGGGGATGGAAAGGTCATGACTATTCAACCTGTATTACTAATATCTCATTTACCCTCCTAACAACAAAACCATGTGCTGGATTCATTTGTATTGGTGTCATTACAAATATTTTAAATCCAGTTAAAAATGTAGCAAAAGAAGTCTTGATTTTTATCTTGTGGTTTACATTATCTAATATAGATGCTGGTGGTGACACACTTCACTGTGTGAAGATTGCAACCTTGTATTATATCCATGTCTAGCCTAGACGGAGATTTCTAAAGCAATGCTAAAGCTGAGAAAATTCGCTTAAAACAAGAGCTTTGTCCAGAGCTCTGCAGCAAATCAAAGCTAGCTCTTGTATAGCTAGATGCCTCAGTTTTGGAGAAATGATGAGTTGCTCTTAAGCAATTGCTTTGTTAAAAGGGAGAAAATTTGTATTAAATTATTATAAAGTATTATGAACTAAAGGCTTTCATTTACTGCATGGTGAGAGAAAGAAATTATCAGAGCTTTCAACGTCTGCTAATAGAAAGGCCTTATATTTTAATGTATCTTTGTTTACAGATAAAAAATAAACTGGGAGAGTTATCATGTTTTCCCATTGCTGGGGACACTAATACAAATAAATTAATGAAAAGAACAACTACTCTGTTGTTGAAAGGCATCCCTTTCCATGCTGCTTTATAGCAAAAAAAAAGAAGGGAGTTGGAGAACAGGAAGAATATGGATCCTGGTAGCATAATCTGCTGTGATTTACAGACCATATAGCCTGGAGTTTCATTTAATGGACTTGAGGGAAGCATTGTGTATATTATCACTTTCGTTCTGCAAAATCAGTATTCGTCCATTAAGGAAATAACACATATTCCACTCACAGGTTTTTAGAAGGGTGCAAATCCATTCTGTAGAAGGGTTACTGGACATGCAAAATGGAAGGGAGCTAGCAAAAAACGAGTGTAGTTATAGCTTTTTTTCTCCTAAAAAAAAAAAAAAGCAATTTTGAAAATGGCATGTAAGTTAAAGCTGCCCCTGGCCAGCTTTAAATTATGTGATTCTCACTTATGCAAGATGCTGCTAGAGGAATTCCTTGGCTCTCATTAACATGGAATAATCCCTCTAGACTTCACACACAGCAGACATACACAGGCACATAGGCATTTCTGCAGTCAGTTGCATGTTTCCCACTGAAAAACAATGTTCAGTCTGCAACGGCTCCTCAAGCAAAAGACTTGAGGTTCCCAGTACCTTTTCAGGCTGTCCTCTCTGCTGTTTTAAGAACAGTGTTGCCAAAGCACTTTCGAAAACGTTTCTTGGGAGTAATGAAGTGTGATTATCTTCACTGCAGTAGTTTGGGTGATCATATTCCCCATTTTTGAGACCCCCAACTTCAGCAGTTATCTCTGGTCTTTTGATTCTGCTGTAACCTCGTGGTCTGTTGTAAAAGTGAGGGCGCTGGAAGACTGCGTGAAGGGAGACAAACTCTAGTTTATCTACACTGAACTTTTAAAATGTTATCTGGGAAGATGGGGCATAAACTTCCCTATAAAACCCCCAAATCCACTTGAAAATGCCAATGGCCAGCAACAGCATCTTCTTGTTTCTAAACCCTGACTTTGGGAGTCCAATGCAGACTGAAGACCTTGGGTTACAGCTACCAAACCACCAAATTATAATGTCAGGAACTGCTGTTATAATTCACAAAAGTCTCAAAGCACCAGTGTGCATTTGGCTGCTCCCAGGCATCTGGGATCTTCTGTGGAGGAGATATGTCTGCAGCCAGAATATGTGGTTGAGAGCTGGAAGAATCTGAGCTTGAATCTGGCTCAAGGCAAAGCAAAGGTGTTTTTTTTTTTTTCCTAACAAATTAGTTTCTCCTTCTCTCTCTCCTTATGTCACTGTTTTCCTGGCTTGCTAAGCCAGACTTTTCATTCTTTCCCAATTTCTCTTCAGCTGTAGGACCCTTTTCACACAAAGGTATAAGAAAGTTGAGGTCATGGTATGAAAATAAATAGATTCAATATTGAATAAAAATGGTGGGAGAGGAGAGCCGTGGAGTAATGTTGCCAGACCTTGGCTAACAGGCAGAAACTGTCAAATTCTGGCTCCTGGGAAGGCTCACTTGATGTCATCAGCAATAGATCTGTAGCCCCACCTGGAGGCATTGCACTGGGACTAATTGCCACAGTGTGGGCCTTACCAGGGACAGCATAATAAGGGCTGAATAATAGGAACGCTGGGATTCATTTGCATAAGCTTCCCTGGCCTACAAATTCTGGGCAGTTTCTGGCCTTAGCCTTTGCTCTTCGTTGTGGGCCCAGCTTCTTCCAGCTGGATAAACAATGGTGGAGAAAAGCTCTGTGAACAGCCTCAGGTGAACTGCTGTCGCTGCAGGCACTATTTACACAGGTAACGAGGTAGGATTGGAGGGTCTGGAGCAGGATGAGGTGGCACGGAAGGTCCCTCTGTTAGTTGGTTGTGTGAACTCTACAAGAGAGTTGACTGTTTTTTAATCTCGCCCGTGTCCTGCCTTGGTGGCTCACTGACATACCTTCCATACCATTGAGGCTTTTTCTGTAGAAAATGGGTCGGGCAAGATGACAATGACATTAACTTTAACGTAGCATTGAGATGTGGCTGAACGTTAGCTCCAGTTCAGACTTTAAGAGTGTGGTGAGACTGATCCTACTCTCTTCTCACAGCGTGGCCATTGGGAAGCCAAAGCAGTGATGGTGGCATCTCCAGGTGAAACCAGAACTGAGCCCTTGTGGGGCCCAAGCTCTTGGGCTTGGGAGCGGAGCCCAAGCTCTCCGCCAGTCAAGTAGCTGTGCATGACGAAGCTGAAATTCACTCCGTGTGTGAGTGCAGAGCTCTATCATATGTCTCGTGGGTGGTGTGCTCTCCCAGCCTGTGACCCACCTGCCAATATGTTAAGGCACTCTGCTCTGTGGAGTTTTTTTCTCTCTCCTGCCGCAGTCTGTTTCCTACATAAGAAGTCATTTGCTGTCTTGTACCTCAAAGCCCTTTTGAGGAGTTTGTGAAGAGCTTTTTCTAAATGGTTTTTGTGGTTGAGTTTTGTTTGGTTGGGTTTTGTTTTTTTTTTTGTTTGTTTGTTTGGTTGGTTGTTTTTTCTGGATTGTTTTTGGTTTGGTTTTTTTTTTTTTCATGGAAGTGTTATTGCTTGGCTATCTTTTGCCAGATAAGGCAAACAAACTGCAATAATGGTTATAGTTAAGAAAAAGGAGTTTGTTGGGAAGGACGATTTTAAAACACCAGGTGATAGGCAGTGTTTTTGAAAGATGTAAAATAAATCTTAATTAAAAGATTTTCTAAGCTATTATATTTTAGTTTGTCAGAGACAAGGGAATGAAGGTTCAGAAACCTAGGTTATGTACATTTGCCATGTCACTGTTTTCATTAAAATAATATATACATCAATTAGTTATCCTATGGTATTTATTGATGATTTATCCTTGCAATAATGCTTTATCATCTGAGTTTTCTCCACTGCAACTGTATTTTCATTTATTCTTGGCAAATAGTTATACTTTCAGGGTCTTTTTTTTGAGTCAGTTTTAAAATTAGCCTTAAAAATTACAGTGCTACAGATGGGAAAGCTCAGCCAAGAGAGAGAACATAAAGCAAAATTTTTTTATCGTTCTTATTACTCTAAAAATAGTTGCTAAAACTAATTTAAGAAATATGTAACATCTGGAATATTTCTCTGGAATTGTATAGAGTTACTAAAAACCTGCTTTTGAAGAACATCTTCAGAACAATTACATCTAAGCTGTTTTCTTGAATGCTTCCTAACCTTTTTCCTTATAAAAAAATAAACCTATTTTCATTTATCAACACAATTTTTACCTGTGAAAGGGTTTGGTAGGTAAATAGCAGGCAATATAACTGATTTACAGCCTTGTGAGAGACGGGAAAGACAGTATAGTGCTGGAACAGAAAACTCACAATGTATTGGTTCAGCCCTTTCTGCATTGCTCCCTCTGACTCTTTTTACTGTAAAAAAAAATAATTATTCCCTTTAGTGTTCATACTGCACAGCGATTCAGGGGTCAGGCTCAGCTGACAAGCTTAGACAGCTTGGTCACCTGTTGCTTGTTAATATGATATTTTTCTGTCTTCAAATGGTATCTCCCCATCAGCAACCTCTTTTTCCAGGGTAATGGAAGTGATGTACTTCGCTAAATACAAAAACATCCAAGCTCCAAAAGGTACCAGTTGTGTGGTCTTATAAATGTTGGAGGTGGTTTAGAGATGAAAGTGGGAATGCTCATGAAGAAGTTGCACTGAGGCAGTCTGAGCACAATTGTTTTTTGGCAGAGAAATTTTCAAACTGGAATTTGTTATTTAAAATGCCTTTTTTTAATTTGCTTTACAATTTCTGAAATTGTGATGTAATGACAAGTAAGGAGACACAGCCAATAAATGAAAATGGTGAATCAGGAGCATATATGCAACATATGTATTTCTTATTGATTTGCCTGAAAAATGCAATTTGACTGAGAACTTACATGGTTTATAATATAGGGATGCTAAGGTTTCTGTTTGAAAAAGGCAAGATTTTGCTAAATATATAACACTTTTCTGATTTTTGAAAAAAAAAAGAAAGGAAAGATTATTATCTGCATTTGTCGATGAAGTCTATAACTTCTGGTTTTGCCATATTTCATGAAACCAGCCTCTTAAAATTTGTGACACGAAGCACAGATCCAAATATATTTAGTGCAATAGTTAGCAGAAGCTAATGTGCTCTGTCAGAAAACTGAATCTCTTGATTTTTGTGTGTGAAGTGATTATGGTGAGAGGGAATATGTTCAGACTACCCAGATGCAGAAAGTGGAAACATCAGATTAAAATGAGAGCATTATTTCTCTAAAGAATTATTATGAAAATATTTGAGAGAGGCCACTTCACAGCCAAAACATATGCTTAACTTCAATAAATGCTAGATTTCAAGCTTATTAAGATCCATCTAATCATCCTGCTTTTAGTTGGCACTTCTGATTACAACAGTAATTTGTTCCTGGTGTTGATCTCAAGTACTGTAGACTAGCTTTGCAGAAACAGCTACCAAACAAGTACTGGGATCTTTTTTGTGTCACTGAAACCTGCTGTTGATTTGTTTCTGGTATTTTTACAGAAGCTTTCAGAACTTTAATACAGTGAATATGAAAAAAAAAAAAAAAAGAGTAGCATGAGTTTAACACTCCTAAATTCAATTCCCATTTACCAGTTTTTCATATGTCTTCATGAGAAAAGAAAATGCTTATCAAATCAGGAAGAAACTTTATTTTTATTTTTCAGGACTTAATTCCCTTGCTATTGCACTACGTGAATCAAATCCTCAGTTTAACAATTCCTAGAAAATAACTGCAAAACAAATGAAGGAGTAAGATTATATCAAATAATGCAAGGAATGAGCCTACAGTTTGAACACAAAACAGCATCAAGATTCAGCAACAAAAAAGTATTGATATAGAGCAATCAATGCCGTAGACAATATCTTTTAAATCTATCATGCTGCCTTTTGCCCTTTATATTAAGTCAAAGGGAAGGGGCTATAATGAATGAGCATGTCTTTATTCTCGTCGGCAACAGTTCTGTAGGAAAGCTGGCAATATGACCAATATGACATTTAACGTGATTAATTCTGGGTTGTAGCTCCAGTTTATTTTTTTCCCATGTACATGCATAAGGAGTTATTATTATTTTAAGAAACCCAACCCAATATAAATCAAGACTTTTTCACAGATATAATCAAAAATAAAGGGTTAACTCTGTATTTTCAGTAATATACGCTTCATATTTTTACATTTATCTTTTGTCTCCTTTTCACAATATGGTTTACTAAATTGAAAACGCTTAAGATTGTGAATGCAAGGCTGGTCAGTTTGTATGTAGCTTCTTAACAGGTTTCCTACATTAAAAATAACACATAACTGAAAGAAAACTCGAGCTATTAGAACATACTATGAAGTGTACTGTGTAAAACTTTGATATTTCTTCTTACTTCATATCAGAAGGGGGCACTAGTGATCCATTATATATAGGCAGTGTGACATTGCTTTTGTTGTGCCATATTTAACAATAATAATAATAATGATAATATAATTTCCCCATTTAATATTGAGGGCATTTGTGTGCATAATTAAGATTATAAATATATAATGGTAATTCAAAAAGTTAAATAATTAATAGATTGTATGTAAATATTATCTGTTGTCTCTCATTGTCTTTTAATATTATTATTATTGAAATTCCATTCTTGCAGTTAACTTACTGTCTGTAAAAACGAACTAATGTTGATTATTTAATATCTAATTTTGGTGATTTCTAGTGTTAAGGAGGTGAATTCTAATTGTAAAGGATCTTGATAATTTCAGTTAAATATATTCCTGGAAAAGGCAGAAATTTAGATCCCACTGTTATAAAAGCTATTTATGTATGTTGAGGTTTAAATTATCTTATAGTTATTACAACAAAGAAAATGTGTTAAGTATTCATATAATAATGCTTGTATTTTTTCATATTAAATTAAATGGATGAAAAAATATTCCTTACCGTGATGGTTACTTACTTTTTCTTGTTGGTTTATCTGATCCTGTACATTTTAGCAGATTTGTTAGTATTGCTTTGGCCTATAAACTGAGGTCAAGATGAGGTGGCTTTGCCATTTCATAGAATCATCTTTGGTATGTGAGCTATGTGAGCAAGAGAAAACGGTGAACAATAATATGGTTTCTATTCTTTGTCCTCATTTTCTTTCTGTCTATAGAATAAAAACTGGCAGAGTGCATGAAACTGCAAAAATGTAAGTCAGTAACAGCAGGAAAACCAGCTGAATTCCTGATTTTAAGGTTGCTGAGTGATACTATATTGTAATAAAATACCTACTTATTAGATATGTAGATGGCAGCATTTGTGAAATAGTGTCTACCCACAGATAATTAGATGCTCTTTTGAAATGTCCACTATTATTTTCATGTATAGAAATGAGGGTCAATGAGGAGTGGAATTTAACATTCAATAAATTGAATCAAGTTCCACACATGAAAAATACAGTATCTGTAAATGTCTTATGACATTAAAATAGGTGCAAATACAATTTTTCCAAAATATAAAATGTTATTTAGGGCCAAAATAGTTTTCATTAAAATTATTTGCAAGTTATCACCCAGTTGCTGCGTTCATTTACTCAGGTGTAAATCCAGGTTTTCCTTTGTTCAAAGTGCAATTAAATCCTAAAATGGCAGTGAGAAGAAAGGTTCTTTGTACCTTAAAGGCAACTTCAAGGTATATATTCATGAGTATAAATAAGTGCTTTATGTGTGCATATAACCCGGTATTTTTCAAACAAAAGTGTATTTTTTTTCATGCAGGAAACTGTAGTCATCCTAGATCAGCCATTTAATCCAAGCAAGCACATATCTGACCTCGTACCCTTGAATCTCAGGTTCTTTTATTTCAATTTTCCTAACACCAGTTGTCCTTTCCAGATAATTATCTATGAAAGTTACTGTCAGGATAACTAGGAACCCATTGTTTTCTAATGAGGGAACCTGTCTGAAGATCTCCCATCCATCGTGCCTTCTTTAATGAAATCTAATTTATTTTATTTTATTTTATTTTTAATGACAAAAGCGTAGTTATTGAATAATGAACCAAGGCAAGCTACCAGTGTAGTTTTTCCTCTGGCCTGGATACAGACAGGAGGTGTCTGTTTTGCATTGTCTCCAGTCACTGAAATGACTGCATTTTTATCCTCTCCAGTTATACTATATTGATAGTGGTAGCGGTGCAGCTACAGAAACATGGAGTCTGGCACTAGCTTCAGGATGTTTTGGAGAAGCTGAATAAATAGGTGTATAGATTAGCACCTCATGAATTATCCAGTCTAGCCCTCTGCCTATATTGAGTTCCAGGTCTTTTTGCTTTTGCTGCCACCAATTCCAGAATTTGAAGCTTTATGTTATAATATGAAACTAGCCTGAGAGCTTACAAACTGTTTCAGCTTATTTCAGTAATCACTAATTTCAAAGCTTATGTGGTATTAGTTCACATGTCATCATTCTGAACTGTTTTTGTGTTCAGTCATTTCAGCTGAAATATTTATTACTTGGTACAGGGGTAAACATTAAGACCATATTTGAATTGACTTCTTAATGAGAGCAACTTGACCTTCAAACAGAGAAAAGCATGGTTTTGTTACTTACCTAAACTCTATCACTTGCGAACTCAAAGTGAGCAATTTTTCATGAGAGGCTGCTCATCTTCTACATTCCTTATTACTCCTTAATTTTGCTTCATTTAATTATCCCTGAATGAACTCATTTGTATCTATTAATGCACGAAGTCAAAACTACTTAGGTATATAAAACAATAAAAAATGTATTGCCCATTATTCTACTTTTTTCCTGCTGGAATGAAAAAGGTTTTCTTATACTTGTCTAGCGTGAGCAGATACTGGTTCTTTTTATATTAAACAGGCAGAGATTGTTCAGAGATGCAGGGACATGCCCCCCTTCTCCTTTCTCGTCTCTCCAGTGGAACCCTTTCTCTAGGCCAATGCTGATTTAAGAATCACCGTTTTGATTCCCCATTTCCTCAAATTCTTTCCTCCTGAAGATGATTTCGTTTTGAAGAATTATCTTTCTGGTCTTGAAATCAAATCAGTTTCATGCCTGTGAAAGGACAAAACCTGCAAATGACACCTTTTTGTCCATACACCAATATGTATCCCTGGGACTTTAACCTCTTGTTGCCACTATAAAAAGATTTGATATACTAAAGAGAGGGTAATACTCAGGTGTCCAAAACCACATTGGGCTTAAATTTAAAATTAACAATCTGATTTTAGATTACTGGGGGTTTACAGATACAATACATGGAATACTTAATGTATTACAAAATTTTGAATTTATTCCAGTAAAAAGCATAACTTTTTACTGATTGTTATTACGATGTTCACAGTCATTGCAAAATCCAGAACTACATAACCCTGGGACACAAGAACTCTTCACTCCAGAAGGTGGGATTGTCACATGGTACACAATATTTTGATCAAGATAGGATAGAACAGGACAGAACAGACTATTCTGTTGGAAGGGACCTACAATGATCATCTAGTCCAACCACAAAAGTGAAAACTAGTTGTTAACCACATTTGCAGGGTTTTAAACTTACTTCACTGAAATTTCTGCCGATATTCCACATTGTAATGTGGAAAATATATGTAAAAATTTCAATAGTTACTCAATTATGTCAGCTCCTAAATTGGTAGGAAAAAAAGAGTCAATGAAGATATCTTACGTGCATTTGAATCAACAGAACTAACTGGTTTGTAACTTACCAGTCTCAAAGTTGCAATGAGTCCTTATGCTTTATATAAGTGGTCTGTCAGAAAAACCTACCTGATTCAGGAGAACATTAAGAAGATGAGAATATGATTTGTCGTTGTATCTCCATCTTTGTGTAGGTCAATAAGCAAGGCACTTAAAATGGTAAGTAGGTTTAACTTAATTCAAATAGCAGAATTTGAGCAAACGGCTAATTTCAATATATATAGTTGGAAGAGATCAAGTGATTAGGTATCCTTAAACTTTCGACAGATTGAATTGGAACTACAAAGCCCTTCTAATGTTAGTATCTCTATTAATCGTTTGCTATGGAAAAAATTCCAAATTTTCAGCTTGAGGTCATCATCACAGGGAAGGAAAAATATGGTTTGCTTTCCCAAGTCATCCTTCAGTTTTATGCTAAACACACAGGAGACTGTGATCTGTCAGTACTTTTAGGTGTCTCAGCTGTAAACTCAAAACATACCATTCTCTCCATTTGTGCAGTGGTATTCATTAATCACAAAGTAGTTTGTGTTCTTCTTATGTATTATAGAACTTTATTGGTTGTGTTTTGCAGAGTTAAATAAAGGTACAGAGAAGTTAAACATTTTTTCTAAGGTCACATAGGCAGTCAGTGGTCATAAGGAGTTTCTTACAGTTCCCTGATGATTTTTTCAACTCTACAGTTCTTGTGCTTACTCTAACCTCTTGGTTAATTTGTCTAGTCATGAAATGCCTTCCTTAAATTGGTCTCATAGATCATACACTACTATGATCCCTTGAATTTCTGGAAATTTGAAAGATTTCTTGGTTTTGGATAGTGATCCCTTTCTTCCTCTCAAACCTCAATGGCCAGAGGAAGATTACATGGTTGCTCATCAGAAAAGGAGACTTACAAGATTAGGACTTTGGCTCTGATGATAATTTCCTGTTTATGAAGAAAAAAAATAAATAAAAGGAAATATTTTTCAAACAGATTACATCTAGAAAAAAATGAGGTATGCATGTTTCTCTCTGGTTTCAGAGAAGAGGTGATTTCAATGCAGTGAAACATCAGAAAAAGTTTCAATGAATGTATTTCTTATGCAAGCATTTTGGTTTTAGTGGGTTTGTTCCCTTTCTGAAGATTCTGGCTTTAATACAAAGTTGCTGAGTTTAATTGGCACCTGAAATGCTATTGTTAATGCATTTTTTTTTTTGAGGGAATGTTGTCGGTATTGTTTCTTTCTCTGTGATATATTGCTCGTATATATGGTATCTGTTGTACTCTTATTTCTATGCACAAGGGTTTGGGTATTTTGCTTTTCTTTTGAAGGCCTGTGACTGATAGCTGGCTGAGAGCTCGAATACAGACAGGTTCAAGAGAAATGGACTGGAATTTTTGAGCTGGCTATGTTGTTTTGAACAGAAAAGACTCTAGAGAGGAGAATTAAGATAAGACTTAGATGTTATAATGTGGACTGTTCTTTCTTCTTTTCTTTCTTCTTTCTTCTTTTCTTTCTTCTTTCTTCTTTTCTTTCTTCTTTCTTCTTTCTTCTTTGCTTTTCCTTTCCAATTGTTTCATGTTATACTGGCAACTAAAACTCCAAGCCTGGAAATGATGTTCTGCATTCTGTAAAATGGCTGTTAAAACACCCTTTACTCCATAACCTCAATGTCTTCCTCATGAAACATGTTCAGCTGGGCAATGAACAGTTTATCTGTTCCTCAGAGTGGTAAAGCAAGCTTGTGGTGGATCCTGTGGTTGAAGCTGCGGTATCTCCTCATCTCCTTTCCAGTACTCCTGCCCTTAACCCTTGAGTCGTCATTAGTAATGAACTTTATGCAGGCCCAGTCTTTCCCTCAGTGGATGTGGCAGTGAAGTTTCTGAAGGACATATTAAAACCAGACTTTTCAGTTTTGACTCCCACACTGGCAGCAAGAAGGTCTATATTTAAAGCTGCTATTCAGCTTCCATCATAAACTTCTCTTTACACTAAATATGTAAGTGCATCAAAAATTCCCTTTAGATTTTGACCCTTTATTGGTCTCATCTCAAATGGTTTTCTTGCTAAATTCTGATGAAAAGTTATCACTGGAATCTTAGTCTTCAAAAATTGGTGGATGAATGTGAGCAAAGCAAACACATTTAGACTCTATTTCTACGAAGTGCTGAACAACTTTACACACTAACCCAGGCTGGTGAAAATAAGAGCAACCCTGCAATGTAAGATTGTTTCAAGAGTACTAATGCTGTTGGCTGCAATCCTTCCTGAAATTTCATCAAATCAAGTTTATACCTGATTGCTTTTGACCAAAACACTTTCTTTTCCTTACAGGACCCAAGTGGCATTTCAGCTCTGCCACAGAAATCCACTAAAATATAAGCAAAGTAAACCAGACTGAAATGTTATGAAATTCCACTTCTTGGACAATTTTGTTACTACTTTCCTTTCTGCTTTTCCTATCTCTGTGGTACCAGAAATAGCTTCAGGGCTTCAAATCTCAAGGACAAGGGGAGAAGATGTAGTAGTGATGAATCACTAAGAGGAGTCAGAAAGCACCATGAGGAAGGTTTGTTAGTTGTGATCAGCATACAAGGAGAAGGAAAATGAGTATTCATGGGTTATGGGGATGGTAGGGAAGTGCTAGTGGACAACACTAGAAAGGTTATGTCGTATTATTTCACTTTGAATAAATGGCACTCAATGTCAAAAATCCTGACATCATTACATAGCGTAGTTAAAGATTTTGAATATGCATGGCTTGGCTGATAAGGTCTTAAGACAAACATAGTTTATAAGTTTTATTAAAGGCATGTGAAAATAATTTCAGTCATTGAAAATGTAAAACATTAATAAAATATTTAAAGATAAAATTCCTTATTACCTTTCTCTTCTACCTACAGGATTTTTTTGTTTGTTTTATTGTGGCGGTTTCTTTTTGAGGAGAAACTTCCCATTTGACAGCCTTTTTGATGATATTAAGAGAGGTTCCTTTGGAAAGGCAAAAGAATTACATGGTTTTTATTACATGTTTAAGAGATATGGCATATTTGGACCAAGTCCAGGCTTTTTGCTACCTTTTCAGTTGTTTCAGGATCACCACAAGTGGTGCAGAAGAACAGCTTAAGTGGATTTTAATTACAAAGCAAAAAGAAGAACAGAAGTGATGTGGGGAAGGGGAGGGGAGATGACAGATAATGTGACATCAGAAAGGCAAGTCTCCCTGTCCAGGTGAGTCTCAGGACTCAGTCATGGCCAGTGGAGTTAATGGATCACTTGAAGTCTGACTTATCACAGGTAAGTTTCAGATCTCAGTGTTAAAGGGAATAAGACACTGGGGTGGTTCTCCTGTGATAGTTGTTACTTCAGTGAACCTCTTCTTTTTAGTTTCCTGACTCCTTAGCTCTAGTAACAGATAACTATTTCCCATGTCAGACTGTCTTTATTTTTTGGCAAATATGTACCGGTCTTTCTTTTTCCTTGCACCTTCTTCTGTTCATCAGCCATGATTCCTAAATGTTTGCAGGTAGGTGAGGATTGGTTTTAGGTTTTATAATTTATTTTTTACTTTCTTACAAAGGGTAGTGTTTGTGGTATTTTTAGATTTTGTGTATTCTTTTTTTTTTTCAGTTCTGTTGGACAGGGTCAATTGGTCTACCAGTTTTGTTTTGTCTAGGAAAACTTAAGATAGTGGTACACAGTGGTGCTCTGGTGGGATCCTGTACTGTAGAATTGCTCCCGACATGTGGCTGGATTGAAAGCTTACCTGCATTCCACTGCATATGGCACAGGTCTGATTCTTCTGCAGACTAAATCTCTCAAAGCCAAGTAGGAACGGGGCTGCAGGCTCAGAGGAATTGCACCGATCGTTCACATCCCACTTCTATTGGCTTCAGCACTCTGCAGTCTCTATGCCATGATAGAATTAGGTGAAAACCTACTAAATGAAACAAAAGGAGGCCCTTGGAAAAGGTAATAAATAAGCAGCTGATGTTGGAGCAGTTAATTCAGCCTGTTTATTGTAGCTCAGAGTCAGCTGGGAAAGGGACTAACAAGGGCAAGATGATGACTACGCGACCTGTGGGAGGGAGGAAAGCTTGACTATCGGTCCCCTATGCATAAAGCATAAACCTGTTTGTACAACAGACCCTGAAGAAATGAGAGGAGGCAATGAGAGATGATGAGGGTACTGATGATTTAATTTGTGTTTCCTCAGTTGAGCAGGAAGAACCAAATTTCAACCATTTGAATGATGATTTTCTTCAGGAAAATACTGCAAGGAGGCATTTCAGTGTTATTTACCCCTTGATTAGCTCTACAGTCTTATTCACTCCGTGCTTTCATGTCTAATGACTAGTTTGCATTAATATGAAAAGAGTTGAACCCCCCCCCTCTTTCCAGAGTTACTTAGCAGAAGAAATAGTTCATATCCAGACATGGTGGAACACATCTGGGTAGGAGTCTCTTATTATCACAAAGGAAGCTAAATGCATAGTGCAGCATGAATACTTTATTCATCAAAGGAAACTGATTTCAGACGGAACCGGTGACCTGAGTATTGTCTGACAGTATGATATTTTATTCCTAGTATATTTCAATGTCATTACACCCCTGGTTGCTATATGCTGCATTTTGCCTCCTTTTCTTAATTGTTGCTACCTCTTAATAGTTGCTCTAACTATGATTGGAAAGCTATCTGTATGGTAGTGGGCTCAAAGTTGGCTGTGCATATGTATGTTGGCACTTCATTCATAGGAAACAATGCAGGGTAATAGATTATTTGAATTCAGGGATTCAGGGATTGTGTTCTGCTCAACCCACTTAGTACTTAAGCAAAGAATTGAAGTTATTTTCAAATCACTAAGGGCTTGCTTGTTTTTTCTCCTTTAGCTGCATATATAAAAATCTGTCACAAGAATTTGATAACATGATCTCTATAACACAAGCTATCACAGAGAAAAAGCTATTTTTTTCTGCACAACTAAAATGAAATAATCTTCGTGTTAAACATTTTTATGATGAATATGATAATATTTGTTGGCAGAAAGGATAAAGAGGATGTTCTGGAGCATAAAATAATGAAATTATCATTGAGAGTGTTATCAAATAAGACAATTCATTAGACCTTGTTTAGGTCTTTTGATCTACCTACCTAGCGATGTCCAGAACAGCGTAGAAAAAGTGTAGTGTTGGAAAAGTTATTGTTTATGTGAAAGGATAAAGATCATCAAAGGTCAAGAGTGGGAGTCAAGGAGAAGAGAAGCAAACAGAGAGGAAGATGAGCCTGGACTTCTGACATGTTTGGCTGCTGCAGGAGGAATCCAATTGCAGTATTTCCACAAAACCAATTGAAAATAAATGTGGAAATGTAACTGTCCTTTGAAATAAACCTGACAATTGCCTGGTGGGAGAGTAAAGCAGAAGATTGTCTTGAAGAACTGCAAAAGACTGCCCTGGCCTTAACTGTAAAGTCCGTAGCAAGAGAAGAACAGGCAGTGAAAAAAGATGGGACCAAAGTGTATGAAGAAGGCTAGATCTGGTAGATGTAAAAACACTGCTTCTATTTTATCTGAGGATGGACAGAATGTCCTCTTTATACCTTTTTCCTTATTAATTTTGTTCAGAGATCAAGATAAATCTCGGCTATCATTGCACATGAAACATAGGTTTCCAAGGAAGGATATCTTTCTGTAGTCATTAGCTTGTTCAGACTTTAGTCTGAAATCTCTGGGTGTCTACCTTCTGCTTCTCAATAACTGCCTAAAATTAGTCCATTGATTAGACTGGGACTTCAAAAAAAATAAAAATATAATAGTTTTTAAATATATCCATATGAATGTGTATATATATATATGTGATTACACTGAGATCAGATACAGCAATAAGAACACCCATTCCTGGTCTATGGCAGCAGGTATAACAATCCTGTGGGGTTTTTTTAGTGCATTTTCAGCTGAAATGGGGCTGAACCTGAAAATAAGCTTAACACTTGACAATTCAATGATAACTTGACCATCTTTACTATGCTAGCTGGTATCTCTTTGACACAGTAGGGATCTGGTCCACACTTTGTACACTGTCGCTCTTCCTATCCCAAATAGAGAACATCAAGTTCCTCCACACACACACCCCCCTTCTTTTTTTTCTTTTATATATATGTAGAGTCAAAGAGAGAGAAATGATATGACACTGTCACTACAGAGAAAAACACAGTAACTTTGTCAGAGGCCAGAGAAATTACATTGTCAAGTGACAAAGGCATACATCAAAATAAAAAATGTAGTTTTTTGCTCATTACCTGGCGGGGAGCTTGTATGCTTCTTTGTTGACTTTCCTCACGCCATAGTGTGCTGGGCGATTTCTCAACACCCTGTTGAGCACAAACAATCCTGCGTAAACCACGAAGCCTGATCAGCACCTGTAACCCCCCACTCTGTCCCAGCTGCCTTATGATTTATGTGAAACAAAGGAAGCAGGAAAATAGGTTTGAATCGGTGACTCGGGAAACTGAAGACCAGTCCAGTCTATGCACGAGTGACAGCACCAAGCTAAGTCTAATTCCCAGAAATGAAAGATCCTCACCAGTTTCAATTGTAGCTTATTAATAATATGTGAAGAATGAAAAGAAACACAATTGTTTCTAACCTTATATTTATTATCTTACTAACTAGCTTAACTAACTTTCCTTAAAATTGGTAATGCTTAAATTATGCTTAAATAATGCAAAAAGTATTGGTGGTTTTCTTAGTTGACATCTTCTGAAACACCTCAACAACATTTTTTTAAATTTTATTTTATTTCAATTATGCCTATTTTTTGTTCTCTTTCAGTGATTAGGTAGTTGACATAAAGCATCAGATTTTCTGTGAGCTGCATGATATGTGATATCAGAGGAATCCCATGTTTGCTCAGTTTATCAGCAACAACCAGCTACACAAATGGATAAATAATTCATAGATCTCCTTCTTAGCCAAAGAAATAATATGAAAACTTGATTGCAATACAAAATAGATGTAGCTGATATGTACTACCAGATGTAACTGGTAAATATCTCATTCAAACATTGACAAACAAATGTTTGCTTATTAGCCATCTTCATCACATGCTCCATCTCTATTTCCTCTAAGACTGAAATCTACCTGGACACACTATCTGATAAAATTTGCACTTTCAGGCCCTCTTAGAAGCCAAAATGCTTTTTCTTACTGATGAACAGGAGAGGGCTTGAAGGGTCACAGACAAGATCCTTGTTAACAAACTCAACCTTTAACCCCTTAGAAAGAGAATTACTAGTTTCAACCTTTTTGTTGTTTGTTTCTTTTTTCTGTTTTAAACCGAGTGAGGTTAACTCTTTTATTAACTTCCTTTCATTGTAGAGTTAGCCCTGAAAATATAAATTATTGTGAAAGAAACAGGCAGGAAGGCTCCACACCAGGCAAGGACCCATGGCAGAAGACTGGGAAGCATATCCTGGTGCTCACCTTCCATAACGTGACTTGGCTAGGGCAGTGATGTAGGGCAAGGACTTTCCATGCTTACGGGGTTTAGCATCCAGTCATAAGTAGACAATGAATGACTTCCATTCCTTATCAGACTCTACTCACAGCTCATCTTTGGACCATGTTTCTGGACTAAAACCATGCCTGAGAACAAAAGGAGTCAGTGTTTTTGGATGTTATTGTATGCCATGACCAAATAAGGATGACCTTCAAGACACATAGGAGACCTTCTGTGCCCCTGGAAGCCTCTGAGCTTCCTTCCACAGTGAGGTCCAAGCCCTTCACTGAGGAAGGCTTGTCAGGGGTATGTGCTAAGTAGGATACTCATGAGCAGACCCTGGAGGCAGAGAGATGAAAAATTCAGAAAAAAAAAAGACAACTTCACATCTGGACAGATTTTCTTTATTTATTACTGCCTTCATTTACATTGCCAGCTGAGGTGGAATGTATTGGAAAGAGTGTGTGATGCTTTTTCTGTATCTCTAGCCATCACTGCTTGTTTTTGCCTTCTTATTCAATCTCTGCAACATTGCGAGCACTCTCTAGAGTCTGTTCTCACTGTCAGTCTTTCTTTTTCCTTTCTCCTTCAAAACAGTGACACTTTGAGAGCATGGGCAGATGTTAAGTTGCAGCAGATGTTGGAGTAAAAATCCTCAGAAGCACAGCCGTTGAAAACGTAGGTATTATGCTCTTCTTCTGTACCAGCAAATGTGACTGGAGAGCATCATGGCACCAAGAGCTAGGAACAGCCCTCTTCCATTAAGTCTTGAACTCACAAGCGGACTGAACAGGCTGGTAGGTTAGGAAGAACTGGTCTGTTTAAATTGCACATATGATTTTCAAGGGTCTCTTCTACCTACTTTCTTTCCTTATTTAGAGGAAACATTCAGTGAATTGTTTCAACTTTCTCTTGGTGTTTGGGAAGCAAGATTAGACTGAATAGCATAAAGCTTGGAAATCTGTGTTTAAACTTTGAATTTTGGACTCTTTTCAGCATTTGTATCTAGGTTAACTCTCCACAAATAATGGGACCCAGAGCTTTTGTGGGAGGAGGAACAGCTGATGTCCTTATGGATTAATATGGTGCTCGATAGATCTCTTCACGCATTGGATGATGAAGTGTATGGTTTTCAAAAATAAAATGAATTCTAAGAAAATCCAGGCAAGGTTACTATGAATTATTCTCAACACTGCACATAATTAAATGACTATTGTACAGAGCTCAAACTGTGTGGCTGAGTATTCTTTCTATGTTAATATTGAGGTCTGTTGCTTAAGTCAGTTTAATTTATCTGATCATTTGTTTGGGTATCCCAATAAAACAATTTTAGCCTGATTTTTTTATTAAAAAAATAATTTAACAAAGACAAACAGAACCCCTATAGTGCCTTTAAGAAGTATTTTCTCATCACTCTGAATTTCTGAGCTCGTAGCTTTCCCACTTATCTACATAGAAAAAACTACCAGCAAACCCTGTGATTGTGATTCAACAGCAACTGAATCTTTTCCTTTTCCTTTTCTTTTCCTTTTCCTTTTTTTTTTTTTTAACTTCAAGAAACCTGGAATTCTCAAAACCGTAAGGGGCACATGAATTCTCTGAGATTGTGATAATACCAGATTCATTCATTTTAAAGAAAATTTTCAGGAGTACAGTTACCTGAGATGTAGCTTTTCCACATAAAAGTATATATATATTCTTTATTTATCTTTTGGTCTTTTTACATTTAGACCCCACTGACATAGCTGCTGCCCAAGTAGGAGGGCCATGAGGACTCCAGTCATCTTCCTTGGTGCTCCTATCAGTAACATTTAAAAGACCCAAATGTTATTTTTTTTCAGATTTGGTCCTCAGATAACTGTACTCCTGACTCTGTTATATCTGCTTATAGGGAAAAAATTATTATATAAATGTATACTTGACAATATCAGAAATGGAGCAAAATAGTCACTTATAATATGCTGGTCAGGAAATACTCATGGTCATAAGTCATAAGAGACAGCTATAGCATGCACAAGGAGTTTTGAATTATTTGAGCTATAAAATCTTTACATGAAATTAATCCCTGTCATGTTTTGAGGGTTCTCTGTATTCATTCATTGTAGACTAAAACTAAATTATATTTCTTTTACAAGTAAGATGAAGATATTTGTAGACATTTTGGCTGATTTCTGCCTGATGATGTTTGCCTTTTATATCTCATTCCCATTGCTCCAGTAGTTAATCCCATAAAATCAATAGCTTCTTGTTCATAAAATATAAACACCATGAAGCTGTTCCAAGCTATTTCTTACATATGAAGAAGTACATTAATGGAGTTGGAAAAAGATTAAGGAGAAAGATTGTATGTGGTGAATAGGAAAAGCCCCTACCTCCCGCCCCATTCACTGTTCTTGTTCCTGCCCTATAATAAAAATGAAACTCTCCTTAAAACTTTTAAGTATGTGATTGTGAAAATTCACCTGTGACTATTTTGGCAATTAACAGCTATCCACTGGAATATTTATGCTGGAAAACTTGCACAGTCATTTTATGATTTTTGAGCCATGCTCTTTGGCTGGTGTCTTGAAATGAGCCAGATACATGGTATTTCATGTTATGCTCTTCATCACTGCTATGTTTGCGTTACTAAAAATCTTTGCACAGATGGGCAGAGGCAGTGCTGTCAGAAAATTTTCAGTTGCAAATTCTCTGCTAAATCCAAGCTTTTTCTCCCTCCAATTGTTTAAAAATAAAACAAAACAAAATGCATAATATGCCTAGTTCTGGTTATCTTTTATGCTAACTTACAGTAAAAATGTATTGCCTAACTTTCTATTTCTTTTTATTCCTCCAGAAGAAAAACTATTATAAAGAATGGTCGTTACTTGGTTTATTTCATGCTAATGATTTCCTGGGTTTAGCCATTATTTTTTTTTCCTTTTTTTTTTTCACCCCCACTCTTAGCATTTTTCTGGTATGGTTTTACATTACCTGGAATAGAGGAACTGAACGATATCAAATAAGATCAAAGCTCTTCATCCTCCTCTTCATCTAAAAGGCAATCAGAATCTACCTTGAATTTTTGAAGACTTTAACTAACTCTTTTCTATCCCTCATGTTCAGCAAACATGATGCTTCTTATACTGGCAAACAAAAAAATGGGAAACCCACAGTCTGCTAAATTGGAAAAGAGTGGTAGTAGATTATCTCTCAATCCACATGGAACAAGATTCCCTTCTCTTTCCCTTCTCTTCTATGTGTATTAATGGTGTAATAATGTAAATCATATCACATATGCAAATATATATGCAGAATTTGTTCTATTATGCAACCGTTTGCACTCTATGAAAATGTTCAAATCTACATTTTTTGTGAATTTGGACTAATTGTACAACTAAAATTATGCAGAATGAAATTATATGTCTGGCCATCATTCACTATATACTAGGTTTATATTATACCCTGTTTAAACAGATTCATTCATCTAATATGGGAGAAGAATTAATAGGATATGACTTTGGTGACTTCTGATAATCTATGAATTCAAAATAACCAGCTCATATGCATCCTATAATATGACATACATTTGAATAAATAATATCTTCAGTTTTTCTGAGTGAGAAAATTATTTGTAGAAATGGATCTTCTTTTTCATTCAGGTTGTTGAGTCTATCTCTACTTGACCCCTACCTGAAACAAAACCCTTAACTTCTGCCCCCTGAATGGATCTCCTGTCTTACTGCTACATCAAACCCACCTCAGTGTTATTACATAGATCAACCAGTAGATTTAACTAGGAAGATTTTGTAGGAAAAATACTATTTAAAATAAAGCCACGTTACAAGATCATCACCACAACGAAGTAGTAGACCCACTGCCCTCTCCGGGATTTTCCTCTGCGAAAGATGGCAAGTGAACGAGGTGTCAGGGAACCTACCTGGAAATCAGCTGAAAGGTGCCAGGGCTTTTTCCATCCCTGGGGTGGCTCAGTCAGGAGATGACAGGCAAATTGCATCAACCTTGTGCTATCTTGCTTTCTGGGACCGAAATCTCCGGACATACTTGCCTTATATAAAATCTGGTCTCAATATTTTGAAATGCTTATTTAATTCACCCATTACCAGTCAGGCTACTCATTTTGCTTTAATCTTTATCTGTAGAAAACTATATGTTATATATACATATATATATGCAAACGCACACATGCACACACATACGCACACATATATTTATAGACATACATATACAAATATTTTTATGTCTATTCTGCAAACACATTATGTATAGTTAAGTATAAATATAGCTACAAACAACATTAGTATATAAAAATATGTGTAAGCTGTCATTAAATCTGATTATGATTTCTTACTTGCAGAAAGAGTATGTATGAAATGGGTTTTATGTTGCTTTTTTGAAGACTTGCTGCTAATGCATTGGTATTTGGTGCTCACATATTTTAATATGCTGCATGCCTGAATGACAGATGATTATCTGACAAAGGAAATCTGGTGTTAAATAAAATGAGCTAGTACTACATTTAAAAACCCCAACTCTAACAGAGCAACAGTTAAGTATATGTATTGTATTTTAAAAATTTAATAGCTTCTTATTGCCAGTATTGTCTTTGTCCGTGTTGACAACAAAAGGATAAATACAGTGCATACAGTAGGTCCCTCTGGTTATACCATGAACATGACACATGTCATCCTATGATAAATTGGCTCTGTGTCTGTTCAATTTCAAATCCAAAGCTCTGGAGGCAGAGGTGTTAGGAAGCAGGCATAATTCTGGCGAGCAGAGGCCTCAGATGCACAAAATTAGTGTGCATGGAACAGATAACAGGGAGCGAGAGGGAGACCAAGAGGAAGTTTGCACAGGTTTGTCAACTTCCTGCGGTTTAGGTAGTATTGGCAGATGTTAGGTGTAAAAAAAACATCTGTAAGCTTGATAATGAATGTTACCAGAATTTGAAGTGACAACTGTATCGAGCACAAATGCTGTCTTGTTGCTTCATTTGCATACCAATTAAATAAAAAGCCCCAAATATTAGGTTCCAGAATTTGTTTGACAAATAATCTGTGGGGCTTACTCGGTACATCTGGGTCAGACACGTTGGCTGCGTGACAGATGCAGTGTCAAAAGAAGATTTTAACATGGAAAAAATGTATTCAGATTGTTACTAAGTACTGTACTTAAAGCAGAGATTAGAAAAGGGTCTAGTTCAGAAATTGCTTTAAACACAGTGGTATCTACCTCTCTCTAGGCATGTTATTGTGCATTACTGTCAGGTCTGGTCTGCGAGACATCTTCCTCGCCAACCGTTGAAGAAAGGAGCAGGCAAAAATAGTGCTGTTCCCTAGCATTGCATTGTGCAGTTATCTTATTCCCTGGGTAAATACACGTGTTTTGTGGGACCACTCAAAGAGTAAGACTCTGCTTGACATGAGTAAGGATGGCAGAATCAAGCATTACATGCTTAAGCATTTATGCAGAATTTTACATTTTTCATGCTGCTCTGAAATATTTACTAAGTAGTTCATGTGTGGTGAAGGTTCAGGTCAGTTCTTGTTTTAGTAAACCAAGTTCACTTGACACTGATTTTGAGCCAAACTTGAGCCGAAAACAGGTTGGTTCTTCTCTCAACCAAATGTAGGTCTGATAAACGGAAGCTATGTGCCTTGCTAATATGTATGTCTTCTGGGGTATGCCGCTCGTGGCACTTCATTTTGCTCTCCTTCATGCTGCATTTCTCAGCGGTGAACATTGGAATTCCCCTTCTACTGAGCTAAAGTCACTCCCTGTAAATTTTTATGGAGTCCATCTCTTCTTCTTACCGACCTTCCTAAGTCTCTAAATATCTGAGCGTCCTAAGATGCTAGACTTTGAATAATAGCAAACCACTAGACAGTGATCATCAGTGCTAGTGTTTGGAGATGTGTGTGATTACGGCATGTATAGGCATGGAACCTAGCAAAGTACCTTGAAAAATTCTCGTTGAAACCCTGTACGTTCATTGCTCTTCAGAAAGACCCTAAAACCAGGAAAAATGATCCATCTTCGTAGTGCCTGCTTGCACGAATGCCATTGGGTTGATGTAGTGCAACCCTGATGATATTCTGAGGAACAAGAATCATCTGACACCTCACGGATAAACATGCAATAATACAGAAGTAAAATCAATATAAAAAAATTGACAAATATATCTTTTAGACAGAAGTTATGTATTAATAAATTTATTATTTTTTTTTTCAATTAATCCTTGGTTTTTTTCACAGAGATGTATTTACACAGGGGTAAATGTACTATTTAAATATTTAAAATTTAAATGAAGAAAACCTTCTTCAATGCACCTGTACGTACTAGATATGTCTGAGTCCATTTTGTATAAGAAAGTAGGCCATGAAATTATGTATTTCAAGAAGCTAAACCACTCACTAAAGTTTTGTAACCTCTTCTGTATTCTGCAAATTCTAAACCTCTTCTGTAAATGGTGAACTGCTTCTCAAAACCCAGGCAGAAAAAACTCAAGTCATTAACAGTGCATAAAGGTGTGATTTTCTAAATTTCAGAGTCTGGGAACTGGTGGAAGTGGAATTCCCACTTATGAAAAAGTAGGAATGGGAAAAAAATGTTTTATATACTGAGGTGGTGACTTTTATAGCATAGAAAATCTCTCGAAATAAAGTGAACAAAACCAGAGCACTGCAGGTTATGCTGCTATGTGGAAGGAAAAAGACACATGGTTAGTTTTGAACCAGCAAGTGTTTCATACTGCAACCAAGGGATGCATTTTGCAAGGATGAAATTGAGCAAAGGAAAATTTAGTCTTATTACCAGGAAAATGTATCTAATAGCGAGATCTATTAGAACGGTGGAATAGTCTCTAGAGAGAACTGATGGAAGCCCCATAGCTTGAGTCTTTGAAAACCGGCCTAGGGAAAAGTTTCTTGCTGAGAAAGAACCTTGTATTGGCTGTAGAAGGCATAGTGTCACCTAATGGAAAATTTCTGCCTCTAACACTTTCTGTACTCTGATATATTATTAGCACACTTGTATAGTATTTCATAGAAATCTGAAGAAGAAAACAAGATCCTAGTGTCTTGATGTTTTTCATGACACAACAAAAGCAAACAAGTTCTGAAATGCTCTATTTGGGGCTCAGTATCGTTGTTAAGTGTTTCCTCATGTCCATGCAGTTTCAATAGACTGAGATTACTTTATGCCTTCATTATCTTTAACTATTTTTCCTGGGATTTTTTTGTTGTTGTTTTTTTTAAAATTCTTCATGATTTTCTCTTTATGTGGTTGTTGATTTCCCACATCATGAAGTCATGTATGAGCCAAGAGAAATACTGACATGGGAGGAGGTAGAACTCTATCAATATTTGTTCAAGCTTTAAAAGAAAGTTCTTCAGAGAGTAATTTGTGGGTTTTTTTTCAACTTTTAGGAAAAATAATGTAACATAACTGCTCATTTAAATACCAAATGTAGATGCATCAATGGATATTAGCAAAACCCACTAAATGTTAATTTTACATGCTTTAGTATTCACAGTAAAGTACATACTTTTCTCCAATAAAATTTCAAAATCCTCCTGAATCAATAATAATAAAGCACAAGTTCTCTCTAGATTTTCAAATGATTCCTGTGAAATAACTTGCTGGATGCCTGTCCATTTCTGCTGGAAGCAAGTCCTTAATCTCTATTGAGAGTCACAGAGTGTTTATATGGAGCAGCACATCCGATCTACCAAGGAGAGCAAAGGTTCCTCACGAGGAGGTAACATGAAACACAAATATGAATATGACTTGTTATTTCTTAACTTTTCCTGAGGAAAGTATTTTCTTTATTCTCTATAGTAGTTTCATAAAGTCTTTTATAAGGTTAAGTTCAATTTTATCTTACGCATTTTTATATTGTCAAGAATAAAGCTAATAATTACCATGTTCCAATCACCAACAATGATCTGACAACTACTAAGATTTAATATGAAATGTTAAATACAAGGCACTAATACTTCCTAAGACATTTCTGGGCTCCACTTGACTCAGAATTTATCTTAAACAGAAATTTGAGAGTGAATAAATACCACTGATGATGGCGCACAAAGGAACAGAGGATTGGCTGACAATACTAGTTTCCCCATCAGTACAAAGGTAAAGTTGTTTCTCATGACTAAAACCTGTTCATTCAATGTGAATCAGAGATTCACCTTTCAGTCATGAACAATGCCCAGCTTTTAGCTGGATTTTCATAAAAAGAAGTGTGAAAAATGTCGCTTTGGTGGAAAAGGTTTTAACATTTGCTTTTATATTTAACTTGCTTTTCTTTATTCCAGTGCTAAGGGTTTTGAGTTTGTCCAAGAAAATAAGGCATGTTAATACCTTTGTTCTCGTGCATGTTTTATGATTGCTCTTCTGTTGAAACTTTCTCACTTGAAGGTCTTTTGAGAACTTGTACAACTGGTGGGAGTCATCGCTTGTGTTTCAGTTAGACTTCAGATTTGCTGGATTAATGTTTGAGGGTCATTCAGATGTCTGTGGAGCAGAATCTGAAGAGACTTTAACTCTATATTCTAGCAAAACGATTTCTTTTTCAGCATTTCCTTTTTTTCTTGTTTTCCCTTTACTTTTCAAAATTAATAGAACAATGAATGTTAACACGGAGCAGAGTTTACAAATTCATTTTACAGTTAAGCAATATAAATGTCTTAATCTTGGTTTTAAGGTGAATCACACAATTGGGATATTGTAGAAAATGATCAATGCACTAAGACCATTCCACAACCATGAGTGGATTTTATTTTGTTTCTAAGCATAGTCTGAACTTATTTTTGTGAATAATACCAAATCTAAAATTATTTTTTTCTCCTATGCAGTTCTGGTTTGGTTTGTTTTTTGTTTTTTGGTTTTTTTTTATATTACATTGATAATGTTCCTGAGAAATGGAGTGATTAACCACTGCAATGCAAATGTGTTTATGTTGACTCTGTAAATGTTGGATTTCCTGTCAATGGAGGCTGGCCCCTCCCTTTTCTCTCAGGAAAAACTGAGTGGAAGAAGAAACAACACATTTCACCTCTGAAGCTGGAAATCTGCTAATGCTTACACCATGTTTAGTCAGATTTTTTTTTTAAATGTCTAATATGTCAGTGTACTTATCAATTGTTGGAATAAAATTTCTCATTAATTTTTAAACTACTTAGAGGGATTACAGGATATGAAGGTGCCTGGCCTTTTGGAAAACAATTTGAGAACAGTCCACGAGAAGGCTGTTCTTGAAACTGCACCACTTTTGGTGAAATGATGGCTCTCAATAGAGACCAGCTTTTCGAGACACAGGGTAGGGATTTATTGCACAGCGGATTTGGAAGAGTATGGAGCTGTGGCTTGATTTTACCCTGTCTCAGCTATCTAGACAATGTAAGAAAATTGTAATTTCTATATGGTATCAGATAGCTTCTGCTGTGCTGAGTCAGAAGACTCTGCTATGCAACATATGTGTGGGATTCTGTCTTCAATCTGTTCACTTTTTTTTTTTTTTTTTTTTTTTTTTTTTGCGCACCCGATTAAAACACGATAATCCCAAAGCTGCTGTACAGTTTATAACAGAAAAATCAGCGGCCAACGTCACTAACAGGGATGACAGAACCGAGACCAAAGAAGGGGAAGATGTGACCCAGGTGCTGAAAGGAAAAGCTTATGGGGAAACTCGGTGCGCCTGGAGAGCTGCCGGCAAGAGATCTCACAGGATTCTCAGGCCCTGCGAAGTGTGAACGACACAGAGCCCGATTTGGCAACGTGCTTCACGTCGTCTGTTCTTCCACCGGCAGGAGCCTCCTTGGCATGGCTGAACTATAACGCTGTTAGACGTGCACGTCTTGTGGATATCTGTCCAACGCACCATCAAGTTGTCAGCCGAGCTGCACTGAGGTTATGGTGTAGGATATATTACTCTCTGTAGCAGGGAGAAACTTGTCCACTTGAAGTATTTTCAGTAGCCTGGTTGACTTAGCAGTTCCAAGGACTTCTTGCAGCATACGTTCATATTTTAGGCGGCTATTTTTTTTTATTCTTTAATTAAGGTCTCATAGGTATCCCGATGAAATATCCTGTGCCATCACTGAAAAGTGTACAGGCAGTGTAAATCCGGGCTCAAAAACACTTCAGGCTTTATCCTCGTATACATCAATACAATTTAACACCTTTCTAATTATTAGTTCCCTGGCCACAGTAGGCATGTATAGATGTATCTGTTTTCACTTTGAAAGGTCCTTTCATGTTGTTAAGCATCAGGAATTAACCTGAGTGTAAATAAGGACCATTTTCCAATCCCCAAAATATCGAGATTATTACTTAACATATGTATTCTAGCAAAATGTTCATAATTATTGCTTTATGAACAATGATTATTTGTAAATTGCTACCTGGCTTTGATATTTTTTGATGGCTTCCAACACCTTTATTTTGGCCTTTGTGCATGTATCTTCATGGCACGTATTGAAATTTATGCATTTTGATAATACTCAGTGTTAAATGCATTTATGAATCTCTTCTTGGTCATGGTCCTGAGTTTTCAGAAACCAATCTTGAGCTTTTAAGACACTGAGCATCCCATTCAAAGCCACTGTATTACCAGACTCTTAAATTTATGAACTCCCAAATCTTTATTTAAGAGACTAACAATAGGCACTCAGCTTTGAAAAACTTAGACCAACTCAAATACTAAGAAGAAAATTGTTGAAAGGAATTGTGATGAAATTTGCTCTTAAATACATTCAACAATTTTTTAGTTGACTCTCAAATTGTTGAAGTCATTGGGTAATTTTGCAAATAAACTATGCGTGTCATGGAAGTCACAAAAAATACATTCTCCAAATATTCTCTACCCAGTATCAGATTTTTTTTCCTTCAGTAGCATGGTGTCTTTGAAATATTTTTGAGGATGAAGAAAACTTCAGAGAGTATGTGACAATGGAGTTTATATTTTACCTAAAATAATTAAGTCATTAATTCTCACTCTATTTGTTATTTTCAAGATGATAACCATTGGATCATAGTAGTCCTGTAATAACCTATGATCTGTTGCAAGATGCTCTGTTTTGGTGTCAGTTTTATCAAGCTTCTCTTTCCTACTAATGTTTCATTGAATGGAAAAAGGCTTTTAAAATATAAAAAGACAAAAAAAACACATAAGGAGGAGAGTCAGATAAAAGACAGTAGCAATTTTAAGTGATGAAGAGTAGCCTTAGTGAAGCTGAAAACTAATCAGCATACTCTGAAATGTTTATTTGTTATGTACTGTTTCTGCAGGCATTGACAGAGGATGAACTACAGGTAGTACTAGATTCTGAGAAACAGTCAAATTCCCTTTCCCAGACAGTTTATGATGTCAGGCTGTATGTATGTGTGTATGTCCTGTTGTTTTGGTTTTTTTTTTTTGTTACTTTATTTTATTATTTTATTTTATTTATTTTATTTTATTTTATTATTTGTTTTATTTTATTTTAATTTTTTACTTTT
>JAOXJM010000019.1:77880450-77898435 GCA_026413425.1 Tringa solitaria
ATTTTTTACTTTTACTAAGTCTATTAAACCCTGCATGCCTGCCTTGGACATGCTTTCTTAAGGGATGGAAGACAGCAATTTATCAAGTGTGCTTTGTATTTCTCTTAAAGAGAAAGTATTCAAATTACCAAACAATGCTTCCAAAAGTAAAATGGGTAAGAAAATGATGTCTGTCTTCTAAGATGACAGGGGTTGTGAATGCAGGACCTCAGGCTTTCAGGTCTTGAGATAGCATGGCCAGCCACAATACATGCAAGATATCATGATCGTCCATGTTGACCTTGGATTTTTGCTCAGCTGTCATTTGTTATGAACTTCGCCACGGAGACATAGAGCAGGACAAGGTAATTAATGCACGCTTATATGGACTGGATTTCAATTCAGTTGCTTTTATTCCCTGTGGTATTGTGGAGGCTGATCATGACACAGATATGGGGCTTTTCCCTCCCACCAAAACAAGATTTTTTTCATGCAGAGATGGTTATGGTGTCTGGAGGGATGATATCATGAAAACACTATTTTCTCCTCCTTACCTGTTCGCTGATTTTTCTGACTGTCTTGCTCTCCTTTTGTTCGAGGAATTGTAGTAAGAGCAGCAGGAACACCATAAAAAGTTTCTTAGTTGTTCCCATATATGACACATTTTCTACTATTTACCATCAAAGAATTTTGCAATCAACTCATAAACAAAACAACTCCAATACTATTACAGAGATTGAACTGTGTTCTTTAATAATAGATGGAACTTAAGCTAACTGAGCAATGTCCTTTTACTCTGAAATCATTCTTTGTTAATTATCCCCTTGACTTCTCTTATTTCTCTTAGCAGTAATTTCTAATTTTACTGTGATCTTTTATTCACCCATAACCTTTGAACAATATTTCCAGGGTATTTTTTTATTCAGATAATTTCAGCTGATTTCTCTTCAATGACCTCAAAAAGTACAATGAACAGCAGCCAAAATCCCTTCTCTATCTTAATAAAGCTCTTCCCTTCTTTAGCCTCTTTAATCTTCTTTTAAATATCAATTATTTATATGTTAAAAAACATGTGTATGAAAAAGAAATGTACTCTTTCACATCTGTGCAAGGGGAAGACCATAGAATTGAAAACAAAATTTGGTCTAGGAACCAGAGTAAGAAAGAGATAGGAACAGATCACAGAAATCCTTGTAACCACCTCTCTGGAAATGCTGAACAACCATGAGACTCGCAGAACTGGAGGCCTTCACTGAGCTGCCATTCTCCATAACCTTCTTTGGTAGGTCTGGAAGGTAACATGAAGTCCAAATGTTGGGGGTTTCTTGGCTGATCTGGGGTATTTTTTTGAGGATGACATGGGTCTAGAACATAATAATATAAAAGGGTAAATATCCACACTGTTTTTCAGAATCAAGAGAATGATTCGTCACCAAAAAAGAAGTATACATAGGTATGATAAAAGCTAAGGGGAATGTCACTGCTGCTGACACTGGCTGAATTCTGGGCAGCTGTAAATTTGTGGATGTGCCAGAAGTGGATCAAGTGGCACTTTTTTTCCTTTTAAAAATTCAGCCACTCGTAGGATACAAGTTCTGAGAAATGCAGTCTTTAAGTCTGCAGTGTTGAACTCTATCATGTGCAAAAAATGATGCTATCCTTCCTACTAGTCAAAGCCATTTAGAATGTTCTTCAGCTATAAGTCACAAGGAAAACAGCAAAATATGGAATTAAGGATTTTGCAGTGATATTATTCTTTTAAAATTTGGTATTTGCCTTTAATACCAACCCACCAATTCCAGCAAACAACTGTGATCCCAATATCTGACTTTAGCACCATTTCTTATTGAGGACTGCGATATTTTAACCGAAGAGAGAAGGATGAAAGGACTGTACCACGCGGTGATGATTGAAGTGAGAATCCCTTTCCAACACCTAGCTAAAAATACAGGAAAAATGATACAGGAACTTGAATGCGAAGGAGTTAATGTGAGTTGAGGATGACTGGTGAAACTTCTGAAGAGATGTAGATTTATTGGATTTATGTATGTGTATCTGTGTGCATGTGGATGTGCATGCAAATGACTCTTCCACTGTATATGCACTACATGAATGTGTGACTTGTGAATATCCGCCTTCAAATACCCTTCTCTAATGTAGTCTACTGTAACTCAAGCAAAGAAATTTACATGAGTAAATTGTGGAAAGCCCATGTAACTCTATGAATAAAGCTGATTAATTATGTTTAAATTTCTATAATCTGTTAAAAGGGTCAGCCCCCAAATTAGAAGAGTTTTCTATATTCCTATTATAAAACATAGACACAGTGCCTGAGCTAAATTAAATTTTTAAGCAGCCTCAGGAAAGAAAAAAAGATTTAAATTGCTGCCACAGGGAAATTTAAACCTGACACATAAAATAGAAAAGTGATCATCAACAGCCTGTGAAACAGAGCTTCTGGTTCTATTTCCAATTTGCCACTTTTTTTTTCTTCATAATTTTCTTTATTCTTTATTTTGAACATGAAATTCTACTGAGAATGATAGCACTATTTAGCAAATGCTCCTGTGGTGCAAATGCAGTAGTGTAATCATATAATTTTTTTATTTTTTAACAGTACTTTAAACTTGGGAATATATTTTTTAGCTTATTTCACCACTATCAAGCAGTATGCTATCCGTATGTAATTGAATAAAATTAGGATCACCTCCATTTTTAGTTAATATTGGAACATGAAAATATCCATGATATTTTTTAAGTATTAAAACATAAAGTTATATTGATTAAAAAAATCATAGCATTAGGACAATAGAGAAATTAAAAATCCATATTTCCATGAGCACTGTTCACTTAATATCTGATGGATATAACCTGGAGAGTATTTCTTGCAATTGACAGAGTGTAACAAAACAAACACTATGTCCATCCAGTAATTTACCTTTTTTTTTACTCTCAGATATAAACTATGTTATGAGAAATCTGAGAATTTCACTACAACCAGTTCTTTGTTCAACACCCAGGTAAAAGAGCATGTCAGGGTAGTTGCAGAAGGTGTAAGTCTTATTGACTGTAACAACCAAGTACAATATCTTTTAAATATTTTTCTTCAGCAGAGATTTTAAATCGGAGTTCTGCCCTGAGTAAGAGAAATAGGTAAATTTCATCTCATTTGTTTTCCTTGTGAAACTGTATTATCACAATTACTTATTAAATGCTATAACTATTTGCTGAAGGTGCCAACACATTTTAGTCTTTAAAGAGATCATTTTTTGTTTTCAGAGTGACATTTCAAACATAATTTTTGTTTAGAAGTGGAGCAAAAAATGAAAGATTGTATAAAAAATAAAAAATAAAAATTAATAACTTAAAAGCAGTTTCTAAATTAATCCTCTGCAATATTTTTGATATTTTCTTCCATGAAAATTTTCACAGAATTAAAATTTTTACAAGATATTATAGGAAAAAAATACAGGAAAGTATTAATTGAAAAAATACATAGGAAATCCCTCTTTTTTTTTCTTTTTTTTTCTTTTTTTTTCTTTTTTTCCCATTTTTGTTCAAATACATAGATCTTGTGAAGTTCGGGAGAGCAATCTTGTCAAGTGTTCACAATGACCTAAAATAGTTATTTGATTAAATAACTATATGTTTAGACTAGATATTGAATGCTCAGTGTCTGTTAACCAGTATATCAGGTAAATTGTAACCTGAATTTCTAGTGAATTTCCAGTTACCTGAATGATAATTTGTTTTAGGACTAATGAACTCTTCAGTTTTAATATTTTCCTAAATTTATCAGATATCTAAATATACAAAAATGAGATGCATATGCAATGATTTCACCATACAGTGAAATAGCCATTTTATTTATTACATTTTTGAATAATTTTTTAAATTATTTAGAAGGGTCTACTCAATATCAAATTAGACTATTGTGTTAAATATTACAGGTCAGAATGACATATTTACAACATCAAAACTCAAGAAATCATAGCTTGAAATATGTCTTTGAGTCCCTAAAGTCATTTAAATGCTTTGAGAAAGAGTGATAGAGTTCGTGACTGACCTTTTGTGTTAAGTAATCCATTGATTGTATGTAAAAAAGAGGCAAGAAGGATCTTCCCTAAGCATTTAATGTGAGAATATTAAGTAGCTTTTTCAAGACTTTTATAATATAGTCTACATGCTTTCTCATTTTGGGGAAGGCCATCGAGTCTTTTCAGCCATTTCTTGCTTTTTCTATTACTATGCTTTTAAAACTAAATTATTAAAACTAGGACTGCTGGAAATTCTAAAGTCCTAAAACATATGTTTTTCTATAATGTAGCAGTTTTGCACCATATTGGACCTGTATCTTACTCTTTCCATACAAGAAGTTACAGAAATGGCTCAAAATCTTTTAGGGATGCTGAGAGATCTTAATGTACATGCTAACAGAATCCTAAATGTCTATAGTTTAATTCAGGCTTTCCTGTAATGTTAGTCTGAATATACTGTAATTGAAAAATTCCAAACATTTGAAGGTTGGATTCTTGAGACAAAACAGTTGTCAAACTCCATTCTTTCTTTCATAATGATGCAAATCTACTAGGATGGATTATATTATAACTTTCTAAGGTGCATGTAATATTCTGGTGTGTCATATAACCGGTAATTCTATTTATAGGATATTCACTCATTAAGCATAAAAAGCTATACATATATTCTCAAGTCCACAAAATTTGCAATGCTATATATAAAGTTGAAAATCTAGTAACTGAGTCTGTCATATATTGACTGCTTGGGACTACTATGTTTTCTTTTTGCCCTTTGATAAGGCTATTTTACCAACTTATTTGATTTTTCACACCTATTAAGAAGCTGTGACCAAACCAATCTAAATGTGCAAAAAACATGTTTGATTGATGCTGTATGGAGGGGACCTGGATGCAAGTTTTCTAAAAATTAACAAAAATTTTATTTTAGCTGTCTTATTTATGAAGTTTTCCAATGTTTTGATAAAAGAAAGGGATTCCCACCCCAAGGTTTTAAATTCGAGAAATTTGTATGTCTATTACACCTGTTGAATTTCAGCCGTTTTTCCCAGTTGTGAGATTAGCCTAGAATCTTTGTATTTGAGATCAATCAAATTGTTTTAATAAGGAAAAAAGCTTTTATTTTCTGATTCTAAAACACTTCAAGTTTTCCTCAGCAATTATTGTAGATCTCTTTTGACTGAATAATGACTGAAACTTTAGAAACTTCAGTGCCTAATGTGGGATGCAAAACTTCTGAGGCCATCTTTGCTTTAATGCACCGTGGAGTCCTCCGATGTGTAAATGTAGTATTTAATACTAGAGAGCATGGATTTGGGTGGTGTTTGATTAGGTATTTTAAACATAAATTGGAGAGACATGGATTTGAAAGGAGGTGGACCACTTGGTGGATAAGAAATTGGCTGGGTGGCAGCACTGAAAGGGTTGTGATCAATAGTTCAATATCCATCTGGAGACCAGTGAAAAGTGGTGTTCCTCAGGGGCTGGTACTGCAACTGGCGCCATGTAACATCTTTGTAGGCAACATGGACAACGAGACTGAGTGCACCCTCAGCAGGTTTGCTGATGACACCAACCTGTGTGGAGCAGTTGACAAGCTGGTGTGAACCTCATGAACAAGGCCAAGTGCAAGGTCCCACACCTGGGTCGGGGTAATCCCAAGCACAGGCTGGGTGGAGAATGGATTGACAGCAGCCCTGAGGAGAAGGGCTTGAGAGTGTCGGTGGATGAGAAGTTCAACATGAGCGGGCAATGTGTGCTCTTAAACCAGAAAGCCCCCACCTACAGCAGCATGGCCAGTAGGGTGAGGGGGCGGGCGGATTCTGCCCCTCTGAAGAATCTGGAGTTTTCTGGAGAAAAGCAGGGCCACAGTGAGTGTTTATCTCCTGTTTGGGGAAGTCTGGATAGTCTGGAGCTGGGCAAGTGCCAATGGTGCTGTTTTGACGTCCAGCTGGAAATGTTTTGTGATCTAACAACAGTTGATGTTCTGCACCTGAGCAAAATGGGTTATCATCCTTGTTAACTGCACACAGGAACACTCAGGTCATGGAGATTGGAAGGCTTCATGGTGCTTTTTGTCTATCAGTTATGACATCCTTGGAATATTATGGGAAAATGGGTCCTTGAGACTGATGGTTGTTGTGGAAGATTTCAATTTTCATAATACTTTGAAGTTATAGACATATTATAGTTCAGTAATAAAGTCCCCGAGTAAGGAGATCTGTGTGCTTGCTTTTTTCTTGTCCTTTTGCAATTATATTTTTATTTTCAAGAATTTATGTAACAATAGAGATATTTTTCTCTTTTATATGACCTCTTCATCAATTGTCTCTGGACAAATAGAAACCCTTTCCCATCCAGAACAATGAAAAAAACTATAATGGTTTGAATCAGTCTGAAATCATGATGTCAGAGGATTATAGAGGTATTTTTATGACAGCACTGCATGTTTAAAAACCTTCTTTCGCACTATAAATGTGCGAAAGTTTTTGTGAACTTAGCAGAGTATGGGCTTTTATTTTACCTTTCCTATCCCTGTACTTAGCTGCAAGAGTTGGTGATTCTGACATCAGTTTCTAATTAGGCAGGCATTCAGTTTCCTCTCTTTCCTTTTTTTGCCAAAATGTCAGCAGATGGTGACCCATGTTTCGCTGATGTGTTCCTGGAATTTCATAATACTAATTATAGGCTGAAGTTTGAGTTTGTATCCTTATATAGGCCTTTTTCAACTCAGCCATTGGTTTATGGTTTCCATGGGATCGTGGAAAGTAACATGATGTAGCTTGCACTTCACTGCAGAGTGCTTAATGCAGTACATTATTAGATCAACCGTGATTAAGAAAAGTTTGATGTGATCATTAGCTATAGAATTTTCTACTGAAGCTGCCACATGAAAGTTAAAGTAACAATCAATCAATCAATCACTTTCCTTTTTTTTTTTTTATGACTTATAAATGGGTCATAGGGCTGAGGGAAACCCTCTGAAACCATCCAGGCATCTCAGGTCTCCAGAGAGAGCCAGCTGCCCCTGCGATTTCTGGTACAGGCTTGTCTAAACTTTCTGTAAGATCTTTGTAACCTCCTAATTTATTCTGATGTTTACCATGTTTAATGTACCCTGCCTGCAGTGCAAGCCTGTGACTTCTTATCCTATTTACTTGGAAAAGAGTGTTCCCTCTCCCTCCATAGAAATAGTTCATGAATTTGAAAACAGTTGTCACATGGCCTTACACTTTCCTCCTCTTAAAAGGGGGAAATTAGATATTATATATATATTCATATATATATGAAAATGTATTGAAATTATATATACATTATATATTTCTTTATAGACTATATTTTCTACACCCCTGCTACTTTTTGGTCACATTTTCTGATTTTATGTAAGTATTTAATTTCTTCTAGTAATTGACCTAAAGCCTTACCTGGCAGAACAGAAAAAAAGAAGACTATTTCCGATACCTTTTATGTTTTTCTCCTGTTCAAAAACCCCAGGTCAGCACAATCCCTTTAGCAAATGAAAACCATTGTTGTTTTAAGATTCATTGTTATTCACAAAAAAGCTCTAATCCGTTCCTGCTGTATATTTTGTCTACCAACTCCTTCCAGGTTATATAGCTGAATTTTTTTCTTCTTTTTTTTTTTTTAATTTTCCTTTTTTTTTTTTTTCCTGCCTGGCTGTAACATCTTGCACTTGCTCCTATTGAAAATGAACATACTTTTTCAGACTGTGTCTCCAGTTTGTCGAGATCATTTTGAACTGTAAAATCATCTTGAAAGGTGCTAGTAACCCTTGCCAGTCTAGTGCAATCTGCAAATTTATTATACATATACCTTTTATTCCATTATGTAGATATTCCCATTATTACATGGTACATTTGTAACATCCTTCCTTCTTGACATTTAACTACCAATAAGGACAGTTCTTGGTTTATATTTACGTTAACACTGTGGCATTTGGATCTAGACCTTTAAGATGGTTCATTTCCTACTAAATTTTAGCTCTGACAATACGATGTCTATTGCCTACTTCACAAGTTCATTCTTCCTGCATTCCAAAGACAAGTCTCCACCTGATCAGTGTTTTGAAAGTATGTGCCAAGCATGAGCACATTCCTGTCTCAGATCTTCAAATTTTAGATCTTTAAAGCCAGTATCTTTTGTATATATTTTCAAATCTTTTGTTCTTCAACAGTTCAAGAATAATCTTCGTCCTTTGTTCCTTAGCAAGAACCTTTTAGTTGCTTTAAAACAAAAAGGCTGTCTATTGAGAATTCTCAAAACAAATAGAAAACACTCTGTCCTAGTGATTTTCTACTTACAGTTTTAATTATTTTCTACAAGGTTTCATCACTAGTATTGTGTTTGGCAATCACAGTTCACATTTTTTTTCTGAAACTGATCAGTTTAAAAAATGTAATTTCATCATGCACAGCTGTTAAACAGATTATCTGGATATTAACCATCCTTTTGGTAAATATTCTGGGTTGTATTTACAAATATCATATGTCTCTCAGATCTGTACTCCATCTCCAACTAAAGATTTAATGATTAAAGACTAAAGAAATCTGTGTGTACTACCATGTGAACAATTTGCTAGGGTTCTTTCAGCAATCGTAACCTATAATTTGCGATCATTTTAAGCTAACATAGGCATGCCATAACTAATGATGCAAAACCTGTTACTTCTTTGGGCTGTGGCTCCAGCTTATTTTATTTTTAAATGGGTTAACATATAACTTTTGTTAGATTTTGTCACATGCAGACTAACAGCCTCATATTCTTGTGAGATAATTGCACACTATACCTTCCTTGTGAGTCATCTGTGGAAATCTGGTTAAATGAGTACTATCATCGTATCTAACACTCAGGCACCTTTTAATGCCTTCCATTTCCCCTCTTCATTAAGATTTGCATCTCACAGCTTTTGGATGTGGCAGCGCACTCATACTCCCAGGGTCATTACAGTCCAAGTGGCTGGAATAGGCACTTAGACATAATCTTGACATAAATTATTATCCTAAGGAAACGTTGTACTTTGTCTATATTTACTAAGGTAAACATATTAAAGATGGCCACAAACTTATTGAGATCTATTTGTATACTTAGTGGTAAGTTCCCCTCAGCTTTGTTTTTTTTTTTTTTCTCTGTGTGGTATTTACATTACTGCTTGTTTAGCTCTAGGATAGAAATTCTGCTGCTTTCCTTGCTACTCAAAAATTCTTGTCATACTCTTACACAGGTTTTTTTCCATAGCAGAATCTCATCTAGACCTTTGTGTTCCTTGTACTGTTCAAACATCTTTGTATTTACTTACGAAATACCTTTATTGTTGCACAGGACCCAGAAAAAAGTCATTCTCCAGAATGACTTTCAAGAAGAGTACAGGCTGAACACTAAAGTATTTTCAGACTTTTGTAAGATCTGTGAGAACTGTGCTAACACATCAAACATACAAAATATGCCCATATCTCTCACATCAAAATTCTGCACTTTTTAGGTGGAGTTAAGTGTTTTTTTAATGCAATACCACTATTGGTCCTCCTGTCTTTAATAGGATAACCAAACTAGGATACCTGTTACCTTCCGCATCCTAGTTCTAGGAATTATTCTAAAGGCAAGAATTAGTGAGAAATCAGTATCTTTTGAGTAGATCTTGTGCTCAAATGAGAATTTTTTGCAAGAACTCTTTGCAAGTGTTTTCAAATTTTGCCTCTTTTGTCCAGGCTCTTCGGTGCTCCAAAAACTATTTGTTTGAGATTTATTTTACTCACAGAATCACTGAATAGCTGAGGCTGGAAGGAGCTTTTGGAGATCATCTACTCCAACCCCTCTTAGCTCTGAGTCGGTCAAATAGAGCAGGTTGCTCAAGACTGTGTGCTTCTGGGTTTTGAATATCTCCAAAGATGGACATTTCACAGCCTATCTGAGCAACCTGTAGCAGTTGATCAAGCTGATAAACTTTGAGTTGATAAGTTGGATCCAGTTTATGGTAATCATTTTTTATCTTTTGTTTAAATAAAATTTCGTCTATTATGTCCATTGCCTCTTGTCCTTTTGCTGGGCATCACTGGGAAGAGTTTGGGTTTGTCTTTACTCCCTCGTTGGGTATTTATGTGCACAGGCAACATTCCCCTGAGCCTCCTTTTCTCTGGGTTGAACAGTCCCAGCTCTCTCAGCTTCTCCTTGTGTGTCAAATGCTCCAATGACCTAATCAACTTTGTGGCCCTTTGCTGGGCTCTCTCCAACATGCCTATGTCTCTCTCTTACTGAGGAGCCCAGAACTGAACACAATACTCCAGCTGTGCATCTCAGTGCTGAGTAGAAGGCAAGCATCATCTCCCTTCACTTGCTGGTGATGATTTTCCTCGTTTCCTAGTTCCACCACGGGATGCTCTTGGCCGCCTTTGCTGTGGAGACACAATGCTGGCTCATGTTCAACTTGGTGTCCACCAGGAGCCCCAGGTCCTTCTCTGCAAAGCTGCTTTCCAGCTGGTCAGACGCCAGCGTGTATTGGTGCATGGGGTTATTCCTCCCCAGCTGGTGACTTGGCATTTGCCTTTGTTGAACTTTATGAAATTCCTGATGGCCAATTTCTCCAGATTGTTGAAACTTTCCTCTAAGCTAGTGTGCTATTGCCAGTCTCTTTATTCATGTCACGTAGCATGTAACACAACTTAGTAAAATGTGAAAAGTCATAATGTATTTTATTGAAGTTCTTGGAGTTTTTTCCAGTGCCGTGTTTTCAGTTAGAGAAAGTGCAGGTCTGTGATGTTGGAGGGGCTTTCTGGTTCTTATCATATGAAATTCTTGCATAAGGACTATGTATCATGTTTAGTAAGACTCTTTTAGTTATTTGAATTTCACTTATTATCAGTCTTATATTGGCTGGCCTTTCTTTGTAACCATATGAGTCTTAGTTATTTTTAAAGATGTGTTTATTATTCTGAGCTATCTATTCTTTTCTGAGGCTAAGAAAAGGGCCCTTTCTCACTCTTGAAATTCAATTATCAAGAAAATATTTTTCTGTATTACTAACACTTTATGCAGGCCTGTTACCTTTACTCTGCCCCTCCTCTGCACCATGATAGACTGAAAAATACCTAGGCAGAATATGAAGAAACATATATTTTTTTACTGAAATGGCCTTAATATACAATTTGAAAATTAGACAAATGAAAACTTGGCATGTGTAGTTAGTAATAGGAATAAGAACAATATTACACTTATCCTGCAAAGGCTGCAGAAGATGTTGTTGTTTAAGGAGAGAACTGAAATATGTTTCAGTTCATTTCAATGAACCCTCTGATCAATATTATCAGTAAGAAAGAAGCAAAGATAGTTGGTACGTGAGATTATGTGCTTTTAGATTTCAGTCACTAAACTCACAGAACTAGCCATTAGATGTGTAATCAGGCTTGAATGGGACAAATCATGCTCTTAACCATCTCCTACCAAAAAAACCCAAACACTAGCCCATCTGAAAAACACCAACATTTCTGAGGAGAAATTAAAAGCTAAAGCTAAATTTGTGCAAAAACATGAAAGTTTAAAAAAAAATCCAAATCCTTTTTTAACTGTAATGTCACTTAAAAAAACAATTGGGAGAGAGGACCTCTTTCAGAAATGAGCTCCTAATATCCTCTGAACATTACTCCAAGAAGGAATATTCCTCTGGGATTAGAACCACAACAAATGAGAAGGAAAGGACCCATCGGAATGCCCATTAAATACAAAATTACACTGGGGCAGCAGACCACTGTAGGCTTTCAAATATGACATTGTCTTTGACTTTCCTGAGCCTTTACTATACTATTGCAATTTACTTTCTAGAACTTCATCCCTTCTTCCTGTGTTTTAATTTTTAAATATCTTATTAACTCGCTCCCTCTCTTCCATCTTCCATCTTATTTTGTTCTATTATTTGATAGGGTTTTTTATAAAATGGTGTGAGTATGTGCAGGTTTGCCTTGTTAGTTGGGGAGAATGTATCAGAAGAATTGATGAAGTTCTGTGTTGAGTTTCATACACACTTTTTCTCTCAGCTAAGATGATTCCACAGCTTTATTGCCCAGCCCTTAGAGTTGGGGATGTGTATGGCCTCCCTCATTCAAGAATATGCACAAAATTCTCCTTAAAACACACCTATGACAATATCAGTCTGCTCAGGAAGGACTTTCTTTGCGGAATGAAGCTAAATTTTGACAATGAGGTTGTGTTGGGTGCTTCTCACATCCTTTTAATTGTCTTTGACTTGATGCCTAGCAGGGGTAGCTGCAGGGCTGCCACCAGTGCACTGGGATTGCAGCCAGACCTTCTCTCCCCTGCCACACGCAAGTGCATCTTATTGCCTGAAATCTTCTCCTTCTCCGTTTTCAAAAATTCCTCGAGAACACCAGACATACTTTTTTGCCCACAGCAACTGAAAAATATCCCATGAGACCTCCTATCTTCCTCACTCTCTGATTTGTATGGGTTTCAGGAGGGCAGAGTTATAACAACATTGCGCATTTTTGAAATTGCCTCCAAAACAGTGACAGTAGAGAAATGGTTTTTGGCAATGTTTATACTAGCACAAGATAAAAACTAGTTTAAGAACTAGGCTTGTAACAGTATGACAGATTTCTACTTATTTTGCTAAGCACAAAAACCTGAGAAAAATAAATCAACTTCCCAACAGGTTTGGTAAAATATTTATTTCAGGAGCCTTTTATGTTTAAATATGTATAACTCCTATAGAGATCTTTGAGACATAACACAGTGACAAATTTTTCAACTCTTATATCATTAATTCCATGATGCTGCACATTACTATTTAAAAGATATATACAGAATTAAAGCCGTCTGTTAAGCCATGTTGAAATGATGTTGTGGTTTGACCCCTTAATTGCGGCAATTGGTTTATTTCACAATACCAAGAGTTACAGTAACCACTGATTTTTATTTTTATTTTTATTGGCACTATCTGTACAGATATATAAAAAAAAAATTTATAATCTCATGGAAGTTGGTACTTTTTTTTTTTTCTGCGGGAGATTCCTTCAAATCCATGTGTGAAAGAGAGAAACACTACTGGCTTTACTCTCCTTTTTTTTTTGGATAAACATCAGAATTATGTGGTCTTCAGCAGTGCCAATTCTCAGTGCTATCTAAGAGCTAAATAGATTCAAAAATCAAAGAAACTTCCAAATATAGCTTTTAGAAATTGATAAATGTTTTAACATTATAAATTTCACAGAAGAGAAAAAACAGAACTAAATATGTATTAATGGATCTTCTCAGTTTTTGGAATATCCTCCTATGATTTCAGTTGTAAAGTGTTATGTCCGAAGTGGTGAGTAGTCACGAGTGGTGGGCTTCAGGGATTGCTACTGTGACCAGTGCTGTTTAACATCTTTATTGTAGACATGGACAGTGGGGTTGAATACATTCCCAGCAGGTTTTCTCATGACACCAAGCTGTGTGGTGCGGTGGACATGTTGGAAGGGAGCGATACCATCCAGAGGGACCTGGAAAGGCTGGAGAGGTGAGCCCATGAGAACCTCATGGAGTTCCATGAGACCAAGTGCAAGGTCCTGCACCTGGGTCAAGGCAATCCCAGGCACAAATACAGGTTGGGCAGAGAATGGGCTGAGAGCAACCCTGAGGAGAAGAACTTGGGGGTGTTGATGGATGAGATGACAATATACGCTGGCAGTCCAGAAAACCCCCCACATCCCGGGCTGCATCAAAAGAAGTGCGGTCAATAGGGCAAGGGAGGAGATTTTATCCCTCTGCTCTGCTCTCGGGAGATCCCCTTGGAGTGCTGCCTCCAGCTCTGGGGCCACCAACAGCAGAAGGACAGAGACCTGTTGGAGTGGGGCCCGAGGAGGCCATGGAGATTCTGGGAGGGCTGGAGCCCCTCTGCTGGCAGGACAGGCTGAGAGAGTTGAGGGGGTTCAGCCTGGAGAAGAGAAGGTTCCAGGGAGACCTTCAAGCCCCTTCCAGTCTCTCAAGGGGCTCCAGGAAAGCTAGGGAGGGACTCTTGATCAGGGAGAGTAGCCCTAGGAGGAGGGGTAACATCTTCAAACGGAAAGAGGGGAGATTGAGCTGAGCTGTGGGTAAGAACTTGTTTGGTGTGAGGGTGGTGAGAGCCTGGTCCAGGTTGCTCAGAGAAGCTGTGAGGGAGTTCAAGGCCAGGTTGGAGGGGGCTTGGAGCAGCCTGGTGTGGTGGGAGGTGTTCCTGCCCAGGGCAGGGGGGTTGGAACTAAGTGATCTTTAAGGTCCTTTCCAGCTCTAACCATTCTATGATTCTATGATACAAAGGAAGTCTGTTTAAAGACATTTGTCTTTGAACTTGGACATCTGAATTACTTTATTTCATCTGATTTTCTCCTTTACATAGATTATGCTTGGAAAACTCTGACGCTTGAAGTTTAATTGCAGTTACTTTCATAGAACATACAATTGATTGATCAAATTCAGCCTTCACTTCTGCAATTTTTTTCTGCTGGCTTTTGATTTTTGGTGTTATGGTAACTGACTGGTTTACTTGGCTAAGTCTTGTGATAGGTTACTTAAAAAGTTTTCAGGGATGTACATTATGAATTTATCTTTTTTCTGTATCTATTTATTTGACAGGCATGTAAAGTATATTAACCAAATCATTTAGCTTTTTACAATACGAGGACATATTGGTTTGGCAAAAAAGAATAGTACAAATATGTGGATTTTGCCATCATTCACTGGATCCCACATTGCTCTCTTGGGTTTTAGTTTTGTTTTATTTTTCAGCCAAAGCTGTCCTCTTTAGTTTCCATTTGGGCAGAGTGAAATAGCACCATGTATACTCCTGGTAACCTATGGCTATGGAGGATCTCATAACACAGAAAAAAAAGCAAGATACAAGACCAGATAGGTTTTAAAGTGGATTTTCTCTAAAGCTTTGTACTTCACCAACTCTGTGCTGTCACTTCTTGGTATACGTGACCAGTCTCATTTTGTAATCTATGTTCCTGCCGAGTCCTTCGGAGCTGTGCATTAGCTCAGCAGTGTCTAAATCCCCAACATCCAGAGACAGATTTCTGGACAATACTATGAGATAACTGAGCTATTCCCTCCTGTACATTCTTCTCTGTGCCTTCTGAAATTCATGCAAGCAAATGCAGATCAAAATACCACTGAGCAGGAGGAGAAATGTTGTTTTCTTCCATCAAACCCTATAAATGATCTTTTGTAGAGTTTTTTATACAATGCTAAAAAGTCCTATGGAAAAAATATTCTTGTCAAATATTTATTTATTAGCTATGAATGTTCAGAGACAATAGAGGCAACTCAACTTATTTGTTTCTGCAGACAGCTTTGCAGAGTGTTAAAAATGAACATGCTATTGGAAATTAATTAATTAATTTATATTTGCAGAATTTTTATATATATATATATATAGCATGCTTTATCTCTATTACATAGCTTGACCCATTCTGACCTATTTTTGCAGACTGTATTCACCTGGGAAGCTTTGTCTTGAATATGGCTATTATAATAAAGATCTACATTTAGAATATCTGCATGAGAAGTTGATACTGTATTAACCATCTTGTGTGGAAGTGAATGCTGCTTGAGTGAACAGGTATAAATAGGAACATGTGTCAACTCAAAGCTTCATGACAGATGCATTTAGATATAACACATGATACATCACAAAGTAACATCTTAGCCAGAAAACTTGAAAAGACCTGGTTTTCTAAAGAATGCAAAGATGAAAGACAATGTTTTCCGGAGAGAGATGCCTTTATATTTTCTTCTGAAAGCTCCAGGCCTTCAGAAAGTGTTTTAATAGGTATTTGTTATTTGAATCTGTGTGGATAATTACCAGGTCAAACGTCTTTGTAATTTTCTCCTCTTTATTCAGTCTCTGCTTCAGAGCTGGCACAATGCTAGCTTTTCCTTCCTCAGATGCTCTGAGTGATGAGACAGACCACGCTGGAGTAGGGAGAGGACCCATAATCAGTTGCTCAGGTTGGAAATGCAGTTTATTCTTGGATACACCTTTCAAGAGTAAACACTGTACTAAATAGATTTTGCTTTCCTGGCCCACACCACCACTTACGCCATCCTCTTCCTCACAACCAAGCAGTGCTCAGCACAGGCCATGAAAACAACAGGAACTTTCTTCTTTAGTTTCGGAGACAAAAAAAAGTATTTTTGTTTTCTTTCTATTAAGTATTCAGGAAGCACTTGTCCCTTGAGGAGAGAAACTTTATAAACAGGAACATTGAGACTGGGTCAGCAATTATTAAATCTCAACTTAAAAACCATATTTTTTTGTTTTGACACAAGCTGTGTTTCCCACAGCTCAGCTGAGGGAATTGAAATTGACCCAGTTGTGTTGATCTCAGCCTGCTAAACTGGGACATTAACCTACAGCTACAGCTTGGGGAAAGGATTAGATTACTTAACATGATAGCTAACGTCAGTTTGATCTTGATTTCCTCTTACACAGATAAAGTGTGAACAAATGAAATTACTAGATGTCTTTTGTTTCATAAGTCGAAGTAGACTGATGATATATAATCCTAATAACTCTTACTTAGGAACATTAAAACCAATTCATCAACACCTTCTATTCTGAATTTCTAGCTTGCTTAGAGAATATTCTCATTGACCTCAGGATCAGAAACAAGCTTGTGTAACAGATGCAATACCATATCTTTTTCCACCAGAAATAATCTTTATGAATCTTCTGTAGCTGTAAAATGACTGTTACTAAAGCCCCGACAGCCATTAAAAATAGACCGGTGACAATACTGGAAACAAAAGACCGTTCTTGAGAAGAAAATTCCTGCAAGTCCCAAGCAAGACTTTGGAAGGCTGGAAAATGCCAGTCATCAAATGCAACCCAAGGAGCAGTGACTGCTGGCTGCAGGCTGTACACGCCTTTTTTTTGGTCATCCATGGATTTCTAGCCTGAAACTGAGCAATAATGATGGAAGGAACAGAGAAGTGTTGTTATTCGAAACTGCAGAGTTTCCAGAAAATGGTTTAAGGAAATGTTACACTTAAATATGAAGACAAAGGTCACACAAAAGAGATGCCTTATCCTGTATAATGTACATCACGTTGCTCAGATCCCTAAGTCGGGTACAGGCTAGTCTGCAGGGAGTCAGTAAGTGTGTGTATGTGACTTATTACTCTGACGTGACACTATTATGTTTTAGTTTTTAGCATTTTTAAAGAGTAGGTAATAGTTATGAGAGATGAGGAACTTAGAATTAAGTACTGCAGTTATACACAGAAGGATAATTTGTGTTTGATAAATTGTCCTGAGTCTGTTAACTAATAATACAATTTTTTTAAGTAGCATCTTACCAGTAGAAAAAAGAGGTAGTATCATTATTAATGTCTAAACTATAGTGTGTTTCACACAGGATTATGGTAAAGGTCAGAGCATGTTTCGCTGAATTAAAAGCTATTCTGAGCTATAGCATTCCTAATCAACTCAGACCTAAAGGTGCATAGCTCAATTATAATGAGACACAATGAATTTAAATAAACTGTACAACACAGTGTAGTGATTTATAAATGCACTGTGATATCCTTTTAACTCATTAGCAATGAATGATACTACTATATGTATTCTCCAGTATTTTCTGCTGTGTAATTATTTTTACTCACAATGCCTCTTAGAGAAGACACCTTTTGTTCTTCCTTCATAATATGCAGGGTGTTAAATGCAACAGGGGCTATCTTGATAAACATAGAAAAAGAAAAACAAAACAAACCCCAGACCTGCAGCAGTTAGTAGAACAAAGTATTAACTGTTTGTAATTTGAAAATCTTTGATGACAAGTCTGTACCATTTGACATACAGCTAATGGTGTAGGTTCCTAGAGTCTGTCACAGGAATCTACATGCTTTTACCTGAGAAAATTATATAGGGAATCACAGAATCACAGAATCACAGAATCTTCTAGGTTGGAAGGGACCTTAAAGA
>JAOXJM010000019.1:77942912-77950879 GCA_026413425.1 Tringa solitaria
GCTATTAACAATTAATTAGCGATTAAATGCTGAAAATCTGTCAAGCCACCACTAATCAGGTAAACCTCATGTGCCATCAGCTCATGAATCAGAACTTTTCATAGCTTATGCTGGAGCAATTTTGTCCATATAGATGAATCTGGCTTCTCTGTGCACACATGGCATAAAATGTTGTTATTGCTATTTTTAACTTAGAATAATAAGGGTTTTCACCAAGGTGATTTTTAGCTCTTTTTTTTTTTTCCCCATATAGTAACATTAGTGATTTTCCAGCCAGCAATAGCTAGAAAAATGTGAAACAATTAGTGTACAGTGATTTTAGGACTTTTATGTGAATAATCAGTCAAATGTTTAAATCACTTTAATGCTGTTCCCACTGTGTTCTTTTTGGGTTGATTTAATAGTGTTTATTGGTACGTATGGTTATAAAAACCTGCTTTTTGGGGTACATATGTGTAAATGTGTATAAACTGAAATCAAATTTCCATCCATGTTCTATCAGGTCTTTGCACATTTTTTGAGTTAAATAGAAAAGCCAGCACTATCTGACATCTGATTAATCACTGTATTTTTTGAAAGTCAAATATGAAAGCTTAATACTTAAAACAAACTAATATTAAAAGATTATAACAGTATTGAGAGACCCACTTAAATAACTAAAAAGTTCAAATATAACATGAACCCATCAGGATTGTATGTGAACATAGCAGGAGTCAGAATTAGATGCTTGAAATAATTACAGGGAATTATTCCATTTGTTGTAGTGTGTGTGAGACCTCATAGGACATTGAGAGGGTTAATGATCATCCCATTTATTTTGAATAACTTCCTAACCTCCTGCCTGGTTCATAACGAAGACATGAGCCGATGTTATACAGCAAGACTTAAACCCTCCTCCTAATGAGTGACTTTTTTGTGGAAGAAGAAGGAAAGGAGTCTCCAACAACCAGAGGTTTTATGATTTCTGGAGTGGTTTTCCACTGTTAAAAACAAATGACCAAGTGGCCAAGAGGAATCAACTGCCATGTGGAACTGTTACTTGGCCTCTGCCACTGTCTTTTATTAGGCATTATACAAAAGCTGGTCCAGATGAATGGCTTTTTCCTTTTATGAGAATTAATAAAACTGGGCTGGGCTTAGTGAAATTAGTTTCATAAAGGTCAGATATATATTTGAAAATACCTCTCCTGATTTGTGCAGAAGGTATTGACCATTTACATGTGAAAAAACAATGCAAAAATCCAGATGTTGTATTTTGAAAGCATTTAATATCTAGTTAATAAATTACATATTCCATATATTCAGAAGAAAGACCTGAAAAGCAATGATAATTCCAGCAACAATATTTCATTATAATATTGGTAGCATTTATTACTCTTGTACTATTCAGCATTGTTTTATTTAAAATTTGTACATTACATGTGGCAGTGGGAATTACACATTAATAGGTCGGTTTATTAGAGGGTATACTTAAATTACCCTATTTCTTTTCAGTCTTGATATTTTTTCATAGATTTTTATTTTGGAAATACTTTAAAATGTAGCTTTTTGTATATATTCATATACATATACATAATTGATTTTAAAATCAATGAGTGTCATTGAGTCCACTTTTACTTCAGGACTAATTATATACTGACTGTGTATTTGCGGTTAATAAGCTTAGATACTAGGGGAAAAAATCAGTGAAAAAGATTACACCACAGATAATTAATAAAAATCAATTAGTTTGTTAATGAGTACTCTGCCATTACCCAAGGTGGCAGAAACCAGCTGGGGAAAAAAAGCAGCATCCCTGAATAGGACATTTCAGATGCCTGCATTCTGCTGAGAATTTAAAAGGAAATAAGTATAAGACACAGCACTACTTGGGTTAAAACTGGCTAAATTTCCTCTTGAGATTGCAGCTCCTCTAGCTAATAAATCTAGTAAAAAAGTGATTCACCTTTAGTGTATGCTATAAACCATTTTCTGATGCCTTAAGTACATTGCTCACTGCCCTGTATTAAAAACAAACCCCATAGTTGTAAATGTCAATGACTAGGATTGTTAGAGCTCTTGCATCTCCTCGCTTTAGTGTAAAAGCTGGAAACACCCATTACCTCTTAGATGACTTTAAGATAACATTTTGCATTCAGATATATAAATGGCATAAAGTCAAACACGATCTGACAGAGAAATGCAAAATGCCTTCAAAGAGTCCTTGGACTACAATGGAAAAGTTCAGTGGCAATGCTTATCCATTTGTAAGTACAATTTTGTAACACAAAATGTACAACATTTCCATCACCTTTCTTTTATTTTGTCTATTCACTGATAAACTGCAATGAATTTAATAAAAGTCTATGCAGAACCTAAAAAAAAATTATAATTCGTGCACACATTGTCAACCACATAATTTATTTTTGATATCTTGCTTGGGAATATCTGGAAAGAAATAGATATTTCTGTGGCAAGACAGAGGAAGGACCTTGGATTTGGAACCATTGTATATAATTCAATTTTTTTTATTATTGTCAGGAATCAATGGAAAATAAATATCTGTAGAAAGTTAAAGTATTGGTGGCACTAAAAGTTAAAATGTCTGTATGGTCAAGACAGATAGATACCACAATAAGAGAATTCCTGGTTTTTTTAATACTACGATGGCTATAAACCATTGCTTCAAGGAATATTTTCTGTGTGAGAGGAGAACTTCTAATGTTAAGTACAGTACAGACATGAGGTAGATAAATATGGTGTTTTTATGCAAATATAGTACTACAGTAAATACAATATTGATTATTAAAAAGAGTTCCTGTTGTCATCCTGTTTTGGGAAACCTGCCATGGAGTCCACTCTGAGGAAGTTGTGTGTTTAGGGAGACAACAGGTGATCTGAATGGCTTTAAGTCCTAACGAACAACTTGTGAATCTGAGTTTGCTTCCATAAACACTGTGATTTTAAAGTTTTCCGTGGCATGAGGGAGAGAAAACCACCTTTTCCTGCTTTTGAACCACTGGAAAGCCATTACAATCTTAAAAATTCTGGTTTGGGACTCAAGAATAATTCTTTATATTGCTGACTTTTGGGTTTTTGTTATTTCTGTGTATGTTGGTTGTCCTTCTATAATATGGGGATTAAAATGGCTTTATTTGAAAATCTATTTAGACAATATGAACTCTTTTATCTAATTAAATTGTATTTAAAAAAACCTTTATTATCTGTTCTTTGTCTCTAATTCATTACCTCACTATAGGATAGATTCTGTTGTTTTATATGGCCATGAATTTACTGAATGACCTCTTAAAAATTGCTACCAATTTAAAAACATAAGCCTAACAGATAAAATACCATGGGCATAGCTTCCTCATTACACTGCTTGCCATCACAAGTGTTTTCTCATTAAGCTGTGTACCTATGGCAGGTAGAAGCTGTCAGAACATAATCTTTGTGCCAAGTTAAAGGTTCAGACAAGGTGCACACATTTTATAAATACAGAGCAGAAAAGTTCCAAATTTGCATAATTATCTTTCCATTTCCATATAGGACATCTCAGTTTTGAAGAACCTATGCCAAGCTTATTGCTTGTCTTGTATAGCATGTCATGGAAGCAGCAGAGAGTTGTGAAGGATGGTTCATCTTGGAAATACTTTAACATTTTTAGTGGTAGAGTTAAATTTTCCATTTTTAACCTTCAGTAATCTAGCAAGCAATGGACTACTTTAATGTGATTCTTGGCACTCATTAACCCTTGATTACCTTTTCCATCAACCAGCAGGAGCAGGTCCTTGGCATTTATTAGCTATTGATAACTATCTAAGGCCAGGGAGGTGCAGCACCTCATGTTCGTAGATGTTACCTGTTGAAGCCTGAAGAGGTATCAAGGTGAGAGTGTGCAACAGAATGTGTACAGAGTGGTTAATTTCAAAACTGAGACTACAGTTTTTTCCTAATCATATAAAGTTCCAGATTTATCCAGACTTTTCAATGGTCTATTTGTAAATGTTTTTCATAATTTTGTGATACATGCATGCATCATGTCATGTGCTCCAAACTCATTAAAGATTATAAGGTAATAGTGCTGTCATATGGAGAATATTATTCTTATTGCTCCTATCTCTTGCTTGATAGTTTAGATTAATGTCCTGGTAAACAACTTCACTTAACAGTGTAGGTATTTGAAATGAAAGGTATTGAGAAGACAGACTGTTACCAACACTGCTCTTTACATTTTGCTACTCTCGCTATAGGATATAGATTTGATTTGTACATTTCTTTCTGCGTGCACAGTTGAGTGCACCACAGAACTATGAACAAACATATCCTGTCCTGTGGTTTGTAAATGATGAGAACTTGATAAAATGAACACTGTTAAGTTTTACTGAAAAAAAAAAATCTTAAGCAATGTTTTTGTAGCTGTGATGGTCTCCAGAGGAAAAAAGGGAAAGTTTTTTAAAAAAATCTAATATCCTTAACTCTCTGTCTTACTTAATCAACTGATACACTTGGAAAAATTATTAGTTTGGAATGTTTGCTCTCTTTCTCCTCCTTCCCTAACAATATCAATCTACCCAACAAAAGGCATTACCTCTTCTCACAAACCCTACAATACTGGAGTACATTATTCATTGGAAATTATTTCCTCAGTTTATGATCAATGTCTGAAAAGAGGTGCCTGCTATTTCTGATGGCTCTTTCACTGCCTACATTTAGTATGAACTTTAATTTACTTAATGGCTTTGTTTTTCTTAGTCCATACAAGGAGTTTTTAGACTCAGGTGTTCTCTGGGACTCTGAAAATGTGCATCTGTCTTAAAAACATTCTTCAACCTTGCTGAATTGAAGCCTAATGGCTAGCACTGCTTTTCTCTGCTTTCTCCCTTCCTGAAAGAAAATTAACAGCTAAACTACCGAACAACTGCTGGACAACTTGCACCATATGCAACCACATTCATTTCAAGGTATGTCTTGAATTAGAAGTTTCATCTTGTCCTATTTTTGGTAAATGACAATGAATGTCATGGGTTTGGTTTTTTTCTTTTTTTTTTTTTTTTTTTTTAGGAGAGCAGGTGCATAATTTTAACGGCCCTACCATTCATTATTGATGGAAATCAATGTTCTGTGTGCAAACAAAATATTAAAGTCAGCTGATTGCTTTGAAGGAGGGTGCTTGGGAGCTGAGGAGAGGGGAGTTGTGGGAGTTACAGGGAGAGAAACAATGAGCTGTTGGCATGGTTTCTAGTTGCGCTCTCCCTGGACATCCCCAAAATTGTTTATTCAGACTTACTAATTTTCTCTCTGCCTCTGGAGACATGCTGGTAACCTTTCATCCATCTCTGGTAGAGCTGGGGCTGGGAGTAGTGAGAAGCAGTGGTGCAAGGTTTGCTCCTGGTGACATGCTGAGGAGCTGGACAGAAAGGCTGGAAGGTGGATTCAGGGGAAACTTGTTTTATATCACTGTCTTATGAGCTTTCATGCTCTTCAGTCTTTAACCTTTAAAAACAGTGCACAAAAGATCAGAAAACTTGTTTTTACATATTGTTGTGTACGTAGAGACTTCTTTATTCCACTGCTTTTCATTCCATTTAGCACACATTTTGCAAAAGAGGCAGTACTGACTTTGAACTCTTTCGGAGAACTGTGGATTGATATTTCAAAGGATAAATCAAGACAGAGCTTTTGTCAGTTAAAACAAAATAAACTTGTGCAGCATTTTAATGATGGTATATGGAACATGAAAGTTCAGGGCCCTACTCTGAATCAAGCAACATTAGAATTCACTTGAATTCAGGTATTTTTCAGCTGTTTGCTGTATCTGTCTGTAGGACAGGGAGTTTTGGACACTAGTGATAAACACACCAGTTGCAGGAATACTGGTTATTTTGTAGTGTTTTCTTCAATCCAGAAATCCTATCCTGTGCCTAAGGAAAAACTGATCAAAACTTACACACTATATGCTCAAAAATTAGTTTTGACATCTGAGAAAAGCTGTGCTGAATATGTTCCCAATTCTTCTCCAGAGACAGTTGAATTTTGATTACTTCACAGGACTATTAAGCCTAGAATTGTGGTTAGCAACATTTAAATAAGTAGCATAAGTAATTTTCCAGCTTGGTACAGATTGCATTGGTAATTTCCACTAGAATATCTACTAGATATTGAGAAAAGCAGCAATCCTTTTCATTTATTATTAATCATCAGTTTACCTATTCTAGTTCTAAGTTTGACTCCTCTGTTTTTCTCGTATGTTTTTCTTTTTGCTCTATGCTATTCGTTTTCTTCCTCTGTCTCCATCCTTCACCTCAAATAGAGGAGAAGCACCTTTCTGAGAAAGTCTTGTTAGTCCCAGATTTTCACATCCAAATTCTGCAGCTCAGCTTGTGTGTGGTTGGGTCCCAGGTCTCTGATAGAAAAGCACATTTCTCCCCCCCCTCCCCTTATTTAGCAATGACTTGTGAGCTTATATTAAGAGATGATAAATTGGTATGTATTTAAAATTGGCCTCTACTGTTTTTCATGCTGCCACTGTGCGTCATCAAACGTCGGATCTTTAAGATAAAGCTCAATGTGCTGAGACTTTGGGCTCAGGAATAGGAACATGCCCGTTAATGAAGAGCAAAGCTGTGCCCGAGCAAATAAAAGACTACACCAGCATTTGTAGAAGCTGACTTTTACAGAAATTGCTTATGGATTCTCCAGCTGCCAGTGAGATTGCACAAAATTCTGGTTACGTCAATGTATTAAGATATAGCAGAAATTAAAATGAAAGCAGGACATGGCAAAGGTAAAGTGAAAGATTTTGCTATTAGGCCATTGCTTTGATCATGAGGTTTCAAATATATCTATCATCCTACATCTGTGAGGCTGTATTAAAAGGTTAATGAAGTTTTGTACCTTTTTGGACTTAATATAACTAAATTGCTGTCTCAGCAAATATGTGGAATTTAGCACTGTGATATATCAGGAAACTGGTATTGGAAAAAAGACTGGAAAGTCATAGAATTTACTTTTAAATATATCTTAATGCAGTTCTTAGAGGAGTAACACGTTAATGCCATTGCAAAGGGCTGCACAATACTCCTCATTTTTCTGCGGGAGGGGAAAGACCTTTTTAAAAAAGAAACTCTCATGTTTGGGCAACTGCAGTGCAGTGATTTATTTACGATTTATATACCTTAGCAGCAAATGTTCATCCTTTTAATGGTTTCAGCAAGACAACTGGGTTGCATCAGCCTTGTAGTGCGAGGCTCATATCATAAGACTATGCATGTAATAGTGATACTGTCATGTGTTAAATGAGCATAGCTTGAAGTATTATTTTTTTAAAAATTGAAAGGTTGTGGCAGTAATAAAAAGGTTGAATGGTAATGTCTCTAATTGAACAGTAAGGCCTCTTTCCTATTAAGTCACTCTTTCATCTGTCTTTTTAATTATTTCATTATCATTTTGTACTGCAGTTCACAATGAAATGACCATTTGTGTTTAAGTGAAAGCTAATTATTAGGACTGAATTATTGTGCAGTTTATTGATCCCTATGGTGGATTAAGGGCTTTAAGTTCGTCTAGACAGAATAGTTAGCAAAATGACAAAAGGAAACATATAAGACCCTTGGGAAGAATCCCTACGCTCCATAAGCAATTAATGCCTGCCAGGTAATGGAATTTAAGTTTATACTAAATCCAGCGGTGCTTTGACATTTCAACTGCCTTATAAACACATTAGTCTAATGAATTAAGACTTATGAATTGTGTTGATACACAAGTAGGAGCAGTTGCAAATGCAGGGTATTTTTAGCCCTCCATTGATTGAATGAAAAATAGATAATTTTCCTTCTGAATTTGATGAAAAATGAAAAGTGCTCTGTGTAATGTTTATCTCTGTTCATTCTGTTCTCTGTTGATGGATGTGTATTAACAATTTCCATTTCCCAAAGAACACTAATCTCTCTTATGGATGTGAAAAGTACGCAGTGATAAACCAAGGG
>JAOXJM010000019.1:77956881-77969206 GCA_026413425.1 Tringa solitaria
GATGATCTCTATGGTCCCTTCCAACTCTAAAAATTCAGTGAAATTCAGTGAAAAGATGAGTTTGTTCATATTCCTAACTTCGGACATCACGAAACTTTGCAGAAAATAAGGCTGTGAGAATTAATTGATACACCTAATCTCTTACAACTGTTAAAATCATACAGACCTCAGATGACTGTGGAAATTAGGTGCCTACTGCACTGTAACCTCTGTCTGCATTATTAACTAGTGTAAGATTGTATTAGAAATAGACTGTGCTCTCTCCAAGAGCAGATATGCATTAATTTATCATGGAAGGACAAAAACCTGAGATTATATTTTGACAAACATTCCCAAGATTGAATGCAAAATTGAACCTTCTATGCACTTCTTCCTGCAGATTTGTGGACATTTTTTTTTAACTCCCCGGGTGTTCTTCCCAGCACTTGTCTGCTTCACAAGCTGAATTGTTGTTCCACCTGTGTCAGTCACAGGGTGTTGGGGAGTTCAGCCCATCTCCAGTGCTAAGACAAGGAAATCTGTGACTTTATCATCCGTATATGACATCTCACTGGTGTAAAAAGTGCATAACTGAGAAATTGCCCATTGCTTTGAAAAGGATGGACACTCTTGGCATCCAACTCTGTAGAGCCATCTCTTCCTTGCAAACATACAGCTTAATTTAACACTATAAAGTAGCTTTTAAAAGAGCCATTATTGTGCTGTCAAGCCAAAAAGAGGTGTTTAACTACACTACAATTTTCGAATTCTCCTATTTTCGACAAACCAAGTCCAACCACATATTCTGAAGTTATTTCTGAAGTCTCAGGGAGCTTTTTTTTTTTTCCCATTGATTCATCACTGAGGAATCACTGTTGGTTTTGCATTGGATCACATTTGAAGACAAAATAATCACTTTCTGCCTTCTGTTTTTGAAATGGCATATGAATTCTGTGCTCAAAAATAAGTACTACTTTGCTGTCAAGTGAAAAAGAAATCTCCTCTCAATCCTATGTTTATTAGAGAGTCCTACTTCTATAATTTTGTTAATTTTACTTTTTGAAAGATTCAAAGCCATGCTGCACATCATATTTGCCTCTCAAGGTGCACAAATCATTTCAGATTCTAGGTGTGAATCTGCCCACTTTTTCCTGCTGGATATCTGCACAGTTCTCAGCTCTTCCTACCTTTATCTCTTTTCATCATACTCGTAAAATCTATATCTGTGCTATCAAGGGAAATTCAAGGACTTACTCTTACAGAACAAGAGTAGACAGGGATCTGCAGCCATGTAGGATGCATAAAAAACTTAATTTCCGCTTTATGCAGTTCAGTCTGTTCTCCGATTTCCTTGTCTAATATTTACTACTCTGCCTAAATGATAACTGCACTACAGAGGACAGTGTTATCTAAACTGAAAAATTAGAACAAATGAAATTATTGCAATTTGATGTAGAAACATCTTCTATAAAAATACATTTTTGCTGCTCCTGGGGACCAAATGGAACCATTTTCTTCTGATAAAAGGCTGGATTATTTGGAGTAGTGCCTGCTTTTTAGTACTCCAATAATGCTATTTCTTGTCACCGTAACACCTTGGTCTTCTGTGACTCAATTTCTGTCTAGGAATCAGTCACGAGTGACTTTCCTGGAAGAGCTAAATGGATGTGTCTGTCTTAGAGGATCCTCATTCTGTACTTTCCACCTATCTTCTAACTTCAGATATCAGAGAGTATCAGAAGGTATCAGAAAGTACATCACAGATATTTTGTTTAGATCATGTGCTGGCCAAAGAAACCAGGTGACTATGACAAAAAATATCAAATACCTAAAGCTTGGTTACTTTTAACAAACAATTTTCACCTCCCTCAAACCTGGTAATAGTCAACAGCACCACAGCATCACCCATCTGAAGAGTACTCATCAGTTCCACAGTGCTGTGACAACCTCCTTGCTCTGTGACACTCTAAACCATGCTAGCAAGCCTCACTCATTCTCTTCATCCCCAGGGATTAAGGTCTGTGTGGCCTTTCAGTTCCCAGCTGCAGGAGAAAGAAAGAAACAGCCTAGAAACACTTCTATTCATAAGGTGATACCACTTTTCTACCTCAGTCATGATCATAGGCAAGCTGAGTATCTTTACGAGAGTCAAATGAAAACAATAATGCTCTACATGGTGATAACATATTAAGAAAATCTGAAAAGCTGCAGATCTCGCACTCTCCAGAGTACATGTAAAAATATTGGGTTTGCTTCTGGTACTTACAGGATTTGAATGTTTCATCAAAATTATTTGATAAATTTGAGTGTTGTGTTGTGAATGTTTCATATAAATCTAGCATTACATTATTCTTATTTTACTGATTCTCAAAAAGTACATATACAGCTGGTGTAGAATGCTTGAGTATGATATTTTTGTTCTGAATGTGTTGACTTTTGACTTGTTCAGTTATTGCCAACATTTCAAAGGGAAAAAAGAAAAAGCAATGAGAGAAGTTACAATAAGTGAAGTGAAACCTCAACTGGATCTTCTAGCTTTAGACATAAATCTCTTTTTGATATAAACTTTGAACTGAGGACCAAAAAATTATGGGATGTGAAAATGCAAGACTTAACAGGCCCATACAACTAAAGAAGATTTCTACAATAGCTTTTTTAGCAATTGGATCAGATTTAAAATGTCAAAAAAAATTTCCAGCAATTCTAATGTCATTAAGTCTCGTGTGCTGAGGCAGAGATATCTTTTTCTCTTTGTTTTCACATGCTAGACTGTATTGCCTGCTATAAAATCTTCATTTTCATAATGTACATGAATAACCTGCAAGCTGTGTAAATGTTTTGACACATGCATACTGTTTCTTTTTATGTATATAAAATAATTGCCCTACTATCCATCATATTATAAACTGTGACAAACTGCATATATGTGTTTCTTCTTCGCTTGTTTTTAGCTGTGATAATTCAGCTGTTTCCTTTGATTTGGAATTTTTACAGCCTTCAAAAGTCCATGGGTGGGAAAAGAAAGGTTACTTATTGTAACCTCTGTATACTTTACTGTCTTGCCTAAAACATACTAGGGAAAAAATGTGAAAAAAATGCACCTATTATAACATAATTTAAAAAAATCAACTTTTCAAATGTAACAGTAGTTTGATTAGTCTTTAACTTTGTGGATTTTCATTTTATCTTGAGGATAACCTTTAAAAACTGATTTAAATTTGCCTTTAGTCTAATTGTTTTGCACATTAATATAGTTTTTTTTGAACGGCAGTAATTATTAAACAGTTTCAATCAAAATGATATTGTCTTAGAGAACCTAAGGATTTGGTTGCTCAAATAACTGCAATTATCGAATTTATCTTTCTGTTACTATCTTCTAAAAAATATTAAAACAGTACTGAAAACATAGTTGCTTAAGAGAAGCTTTTTGGAGTAAATAACTTTAAAATCCATGGAAAATATTTGGTACAAAACTCTTTGTCTGGACTGTGATGAGGCCATTGCAATTGTCAGTGCATCTCAGTAGCTAGAATGTTAGCATGGTTACATGTTTAAAGCTCTTTTATGTAATCTAAATATACAGAGAATTATTGCTTGATATAAATTGCATCCATTGACCATGAAGGTAAATGCAAAAAAGGAAGTACTGACCCCGTTTATCAGGGTTGGTACAAAATTAAACAAGCTTTGAGTTAAGTAAGAATAAAGAATTGGTTGTTTTGGTTTAATTTGGTGATGTAAATATGGTAATTTGAAAAAAGCAGGTAGTTTCATACCTGCAGTACAAGGGAGTGATCAGAATGGGAAGAGTGAGGAGAGATGAACACTGGAAGAACAGAAATAATGAGATAGAGTTGACATGAAAAATTAACACAAGGTAGGTGGTGAATGGATGGATGTATATCCTATTAAAATTAGGGTCTCTGCTCCTGTTTTTCAGTGTTTAACAGAATGATGAATTTTAATTCTGATCTTTTTTAACTTAATCTTTTTAAGATATTCCACAGGTTTGACGAGAGGCTTGATCTAGATGACAGGGAGTGATTGCCCTGTGATGAATGCTTATCTGGAAATAACGGTTTCTACCCTTTATTTGTGTCAGTAAGTTCTGGTGCGTTGCACATGATTTCACTGACATGGTTTGTTTGCATTTGCTAACATATGTCTCAGTGTGGGACCTCTCTGTGTGTTTTAATGGCTGTCTTATGTTGGCAGGCTGCATTCGTTGTTCTGGCAAGATTTCTCCTGGAGGATGCTGTTTTGTGTAATTTTGATGGAATTTTTTTATTTATTTATTTATCATCAAAAGACTAGAAGAAAAAAAAAAAAAGAAGTTTTGGGGAAAACAGTTCAATTAAATAGTTCTGCAAAATTAATTTGAAGCAGTTTTTCCAAACTTGTGCCCAGCTGGGGGACTGAGGTTTCTTCATCAGCAAGTTTTACAAAGATTTTTTTTTTCTTTTGTTAGACCAACAGACACTACTGGACACAAGCAGGAAGTTATCTTCAATCTGGAACAGGAACAGCAATGTCCCTTTGTGTTGCTTCCTAACTTTAAGAAAACATGTGGGAAATCTCAGCAAAGGAGACATGGATGGGATTCCCCCATCAGAATTCATGTCTAATCCCAGAAAAGGTGCCGGACTCTGCAGTAAGTACAAATCTGCATCAGGGTGAACACCGCCCTGGGCAAGTGGAAATGGTGCTGCAAGAATCTTTTTGAGGCATTAGGTCTTAAAACTGAATCCCAAGTAAGAAACCTACACTGAAGGAAGACATTCAACACTAAAACTGAAATCCAACATGAAAAGAAACAGGAAGCAAATGAGAAGAAAAAAAAAAAAAGTCTTCCACACTAAGCACCTCTTCTCAGAGCAAACTTCCATCAATAACTATTAATTTAAAGGATCTCTACTTGCACTAAATTGGTGATAGAAACCCTACAGACTTTTTCACTAGCAATGGAAAACGTTTTAAGTATTTTCTAGCCTACTTTTAACTTCTGGTCCAGGGTGTGATCCATGGCATTTTTGTTCAAATTTCCTATGGCACAACCCGGGCCTTTGTTTTTTTTTTTCTTTTAATAGAGGCTGTTCATAGACTAAGTGCTGTAACATCAAAAATAACCACAGAATGGTTGCAAGGTGTAATGGACTTTACTGCAATTATTTCCCCTATTTTCTTTTTTGTTTCTAGTCGTGATGCCACAACTAACTAAATTGTGGGGTTTTCTTCCAACATAGGATTATGCAGGTTTATCTTAGGAACAGAAAGCTTTGAATTCAAACAGTGAATACGTTAATTCCTTGAACCGCTAAGAATGAACAAGCAATTTTTGCAACAAAACCAATCCTCCTCTATTCCCTGAGCATCAAATAGACAGTCTCAGCTCCGCACCTCTTTCTTAAGGACTTTTTTTCTACCTTTTCTAGAAAATCTACACCTACACTATATATGAATAAGTAATGAAGACCCTAAACCTCCCCTTTCTCTCTGGTTCCTTTAGCTTCCATATTTTTCCTTTTTTGTTTTTTTGGCAACTTTTATGTAAGACAAGATCCCACACCATTGTTTTCCTCCTGTTTTCAGAGAGTTCCAACCTGCTAATTGCCCTCCCACAGGAGAACTCCCCCTGCACTTCTCCTAGCTACTGAGGAGGTGGTCCTTTATCTTATTTCTCACCTCCACAAGTCAATATGGGCATCGTGCCTGTTTATGAAAGCACAGTTACTTGTATGGCTTTTTGAAGTGGTGTTGGCTTTGCCAGGCTAAGGAGCACTGACAAGGGTCTCATTTGGGCAAGTTTCTAACCAAACACCTCACCAAAAACCAAACACCTTGGGGTGTTAATTAATGAATTGTTGCAGAGTTTTAATTACAGCCATTTTGACCTTGCACTGCTGCCTCGAAAACTGGATTTGGTGGTCTGTAGCATTTTCACTTAAACTTGCTACAGTAGTGTCTACAGTATTGAACTACCCAGCTGTGATTTTGTTTTGTTTTGGTTTTTTTTTTATCTCCAAACCTCCAAATTCATATCAGGATGTTTTTCATTTCTGTACACGCATATGCACTCTACATACCTTTTAATGTAAGGTAAACCAGTAGTCAAAGCGTGCCCTTCCCTTCCCTTGAACCCCAGAAAATGTAAGGCTACACCTGTTTAAGTAATGAAGTGCAGGTGAAAACGTAGATCTGCCTTCGACGCGAGTCAGGTAGGTGTTTCTAAACCTATGCGGGAAGACAAATCACAAGCTTTTTTTGTCAGAAGGGCCCTCTACACTAGCATCAAAGCTTGATTTGTTTTAGCCTGCCTCATAGATTCACTTGTTTGTTTGCAGTCGGTCCAGGTGCAAGTTGAAACTGATAAGAGCTGGCAGTGTTTGTTTTATTGTGAACCTTATTCAGCCTGATATTTAATTATGTTTCCATGTGGATTTGTAATGTGGATTAATAGTTTTATTTTACTCCTGTGATTAGTTTCTGTTTGTTCTAATTTCTTTTTTGGCTCTTTCTTGACCTTGAGGTGAAAAAACACAGAAGATGTATTCCCTCAATTTAATGCCAGTCTGAGGTGTTTCTCCTGCATCATCAGATCAATGAAAAGTAAATAGCCTACACTTCTTGTTTCACAGTGCAGTATTGATCTTTCTTCAGCTTTTGCTTCCCTTTTTCCCTGCGTCTTGTGTCTTTCAACCCCTGGGACCGAAGTGATTGCCATAGATTGGACAAGCTAACAAGCGCATGATAAGGAACTGGTGTTTTGTGGTACACTCACATTCACACGCCTGGTATATAAAGCCTGGACCTCTCCGCATTGAGAGAGAGGTGCCATTTTGTGTATGGCACAAGTCACTCTTGAAAAAAAGAGCCACGGGGAAGGCACCAGAGCAGCCGAGGAGGATTTTATTCCCCACACCGATCTTTTATTCCTACAGCTGGTGCCAAGCTGGGTGAGGACATTACTCCCCTGAAAAGTAAGACAAGTAGCCTGCGGGGAATGCCACAAGCTGCTTTTTTTTCTTTTTTTTTTTTTCTTTTTTTCTGTGGCGATGTATGGGATGGTGGCAGCCCGTGGGTAAGTCTGAGCTCGATCTTATAATGACCGTGAGATGTGTGTCAAGTCCTATTTAAATTTGGAGCAGCAGAGACCTGTGCAGAAAGTTTGAGAGATGCAATGGGAATATACAAATTCCGGTTGGAAATGGGACAGTCGGCATCGTGTAGTGAGTATATTTTGTACTTCAGCATCGAACTGAGAAAAAGCTGAAGTCAGTATTTTATTTAGTAAATGAACCGAATTCATAGAATAACTTTGAGGGGCTGGGGGGTTTTCATGCTTTTTTCCCCAAATATTGTGGGAAGTATTTTCCTTTTACATTTTGATTCAGTGGCAAAACCTTAGTTTATAATGCTTAGAAATAGTGCCTGTAGTGTCTACCTGTCCTCACGTGTTACTTAGATTAAGAAATCAAATCTCTTTCAATTTTATCTCTGGGCCCTTAACTGTCTGAAGTGTTCCCTAGTACTGAAAAATAGTTAAATTAATAATTGATATTCCATTACATGCTATGCAGTCTATTGTTTCTTCCAGGGAGATAGGTATTTGTGCTGTGCATTGCAGAAGTTTTGTGACGTTGCTTAAGGTTTGTGAGAATGCTGTTTTTTGTCTCCAGGTGCTTATTAGTCCCTCATGCTGTTGAGTAGCTACCATATTAATCTGCTTTAAATTAGTCTCATATCATCTTTCAGACACTTAAGTTGGCCACTGGGTACATACAGACTTGATTTAGCATGTTCCAAAGTAGTTATCATAGATGACCTGATACAAAGCAAAAAAGAATCTGTACAGTCTGTAAAGAAAAGTTGCTATTTTATTTGCAATGTGCTAAAGGTTAAGACACTTATTGGTGTTATTATTATTATTTTATGGGGTTTTATAGGTATTAGTACTTTACATATGCATTTGTGGACATATTATTTTTATACATTTCATTATAGTGTTACAGTAGCCAACATGAAACCTCCTGTACCACTACAGTAGTAAACTAAATTCTGTATTCTTCTATTATTATTAACAGTGCAGTGATATATGAGTTTCATATTTCCCATGGACACCACTGCAATGCGGTTTGTTGGCAGTATTTTCAGTGGTACATACACTTTTATAATGTGGATCTTTGTTGTTTAACGTGTTTTAAAAAAGTCAGTGTACACTACACAAATTATGCCTAATGTAGGAGCTATTCTATCTCTTTCTAGTTTTATGACATTTTACACTTCTTGGAGCTAGATGATTGTTCTAACCCAAGCTATTATGTAATCCTTAGGGTAACCCTGCTGCTGATTTGAACGCTATTAATTTTCTATTATAGTGTGCTAAAGATGTTCTACAGTGTGAAGCTCACCTGCATTATTGAGTCAATGACCAATTGCAGAGTTACTCTGTGGTGGTTGGAGCTTAACTCAACCCTTTGGGATCTCATTTATTATTTGCAGATATTGATTCTGGAAAAAGAAAAAGCTAAGATGTGTGAATCTAATACTGACTTAGACCTAGCCTACAGCTGTTAACTCCTAATGGTCTGCTTACTATATGTGTGTTAACTGAAGCTTGAATTTCTTTATGTTTTCATGTACAATAAGCTATTTGCTGCTACTTCATAAATATTTAAAAGCCCCTATGCAACCTGCTTAGTCGTATAGCATCAACTCAGATATTTGCTATATTTAAAATGAGTTTAGTCTTAATTATTTTCCTGATTCTTTATTAATAGAATATGGAGATTAAGAAAATACTTCAGGCAATTAAGTTAGTGTTGTGTTTTACATAATTTTCACAAGAATCTCCACTGGAAAATTCATATAAAAATATGCCTTAATTCCCTAGGGACAGCAGTGTTTTGTGCTTGTGAATTTGTCTTCAGGATAAGGGCTATAGCTGTATGACATAAACTAATCAAGCAGGGATATAATCTCCTATTTTGTCCTGTCATATTACCAGTATGGTGAGTCTCCACCTCCACATCTTCCTGTAATGACTTAATACAATCATATCAAGAATCATAGCAAGTACCTTTCTATTATTTTTTTTGCCTCCATTCTGTTCTCATTTTCTTCCCACTAATTTATCTGAACATAAATAGAAAAGCTTCTGGAAGTTTTGTGGAGTTGACTTGCTGGTGTTCCATAATCACCTAAAGGTCCTTATCATGGACTATAAAAAACAAATAAATCAATCATCATCAAGTACTTGTAATCAATGAGGTTTCATGCAAAACAGAGAAATGTATATTTGAAAGACAGGTAAAGCACAGGAAGGAAATACATTCTTTACGAGCACTAACAGCAAGGCACCACAGCAAGGAGAAGGAGGATTTAGAAAAACCTGGTCAGTAAAACTTGTCCATATTCTTCAGAAATGTGGCTGTTAAAAAAATGTATAACACAGAAATAATATTGTCTGGCAGAAATGTGGCATGTGTAGGTAATTCATGACAGTGTCTATTTTCAGGTTATACTGACACTCTTCCTACAGTCTTTCCAGTGATTATGCACTATGAGCCAATTATGGTCCAAAACTGTCTTATGCTGCCTAGTCTTGCTCAAGGAGAGAGCTGGGCAGGCTGCTATAGTTTATGTACTTATTAATACTTAGATGTAAAAGAGGTACAAAGAATAAATGCAGTTAGAACTGGTGTTGGCCCAGCAGGTCGTTGGGAACATTTCCACTCCAGCAACTTTAAAATTCTGTTTACAGTTAAGTACAAACATAATTGCTAATAAGAGACCGTAAATAACTCTTTCTCAACGTAGCTTAAAAATAGCCTTCCTGAACTTGAATCACCATGTTCAAACTGGTCTTCTGATATGGTTATGTACCACAGAAAATTAGAAGGTATCCTTTATCTGACTCTGAATACAATGTCAAAGGTCATGTGGAAGCATAAACTCATGCATTTCCTCAAACTGGGGAAACTGGGACCCGGGGTAGGATTTGACTTTGGCTGAATCCTAGGATTAGATTGTGTAAGTGTCTTAATGGACATTTATCTAGATGGAATATAGTTAACTAGATTTAATATAGGAAAAAAGCATCTTTGAGCTCATATAAATGTACACGTGAATGTGATTTACATTTTATTCCTGTCCTTTTTAGATACTTAAACATGACTACTCTTCTGTAAATATTTTAATATAGCACATACTCCATTTATGGACTGACAAATAATAAAACATCCCACTCCTGTGCCGTAGCCATACTTGAGTAAGGTCCTGCAATATGCAGAAGCCTGATTTAAGATACAAAAGTACCCAAGAAGTGAAGGACTTTTCTGAGATAAAGACTAGTTTATGAAGTGGAATTTGGCAATTTTGGCACTGAGGAAACTTCTTTTAGTGGGTAGTGTTAGCTGGTGGTGAGCAATAGAGAGGAGCAGAGAGTGCTGAATCTCGGGAATCCTCTGCAAGTTCACAAAGCCTTTTGAAACGAAGCTTTCTGCAAGTCAGATGGAAATGCACAAAGTGAATAAAGCATTAGAACAAATCAGCCAGACAGCCTGGTCTGAAGCATGTCCGTGAACATCAGCTCCAGATCTTCTAATCCCTTTTCTGGCGAAGGTGAGGGAGCTGTTGCTCCCGCACAGCTCTATCAAGAGGTACCACCTGAGATCCCATGAGCAGTGGTGGAGATTGACACACTTCACCCCACTATCACCTTACAGGGTGCAGGTCTGGGTTGGAACGTCCTGCTTTGGACAGGAGGTTGTGCATGATGCCCCCCTCTGCAGCACAGACATCTTCTGGTGCATTTCAAATAGGAATTAACTGGGCTTTGGTATCCAAGCTCAAAAATTTAATCCAAATGCTTTGCAACTTGAGGCTGATTAAACTTAAGCGTGTCTCTTTAGCAAAAGAAAAAAAAATATATATTTTTTTATTTTTTTTAAATTCAGCTTTTCTTTTGGAGTATCTATTTCCTCCTTTGGTATATGCCAACATCCTCTCTGGCTGGAGCTGGCAGGTGGGTATTTGTCCATTAACACAGCTAAGAGACAAGGTGCTGCTCAGCCCTTGTGGGTTTTCCAATGCAACTGTAGGCCCAGCAAGCATGCATAGGGCTAATGTACAGACCAAAGATGTTTCTGCATGAAATAAAGCTTTAAATATTTGTTTTTTTAAATGGTCCAGGGAGCTATCAACCTTTCCGTAGAAACCTAGTGATGAGAACATTTGCCTCCAACATGCTGATACATGCACTCAATCGTGGATGCCTTCTTTCACTTAGAAGGCATCAAAACATGACTTTCACTTAATGATTTGAGTATCCAGACCTGAGTTATTGGGATGAAGTTCTGAAGAGTATTCCATGGTTTATATGGGTTCCTGCATAGGCCAGCAGTGCAGAGACTGGGTGCATCTGCGTTTCTGAAAGAGCACTGAGCAACGTATGTTGCTGGTGCTATACAGACACTCTGTATGGATGGAACAGTTATTATAATGAGGAGCAAACTTTCTGTTCGTATATGGAAATAGCATCATTGAATGGGCAAATACAAATAGATTGTAAAGAAATTCACCCCCAAAACAACTTACCTCAGCATTGATTTCAGTTAAATGCGAAGTTTTTGTTCCAAAGCAAAGTACCAAACACCTCAAAAATAGTCTGAAGACATCAGCTGTGTCTCTGGTAGAACGACAGTCCTTTTCCTGATGACTGAACCAAGTACTTTGAAAGATGTCTTAAAGTAATGAAAACCATGCATGATTTTTGCCTGAATAGTCTAGGAAAAAAAGATAATTTATGAGAAGCTGAAAACAGGTCACTATGAAAACATTATGTGACCAAAAGCAAAATAACCACCGCTCTGTAACTTCTCCACTTGTAGTTATTTCTTTGAGTGGAAGAATGTGATACAATATTTTGAAACCAATTTATATTTTAACACAAGTCAAATGTATTTCAAATTGTTTCTAAAGATACACTTAAAAATTCAGTATGATGTGTGAATGAGTGATTTAGAAGGCAGTTAATTCTCAATAAAAGAAACAGTAGAAAAATTACTATATAGGATGGTGATAATTCGTTTCCAAAAGTGTGGCATAGTGCCCTATTTATTTCCTAGTTTGAAGTAACTACAGTCACTATTGGCACTAAGTGTTCAGTTAAATAAAAAAGAAAAAAAAAGAAAAGAATGAAACAAGAATACAAACACATGTAAAAAGATTATTGTTAATTTTTGATTAATCAATAATATTCATTAACGACAGTTCATTAGATTCAGATAATTCTTTCTATTGCTGTAACACTTTCACTTAAATAATAAATTTCCCACCTGAGGTTTAC
>JAOXJM010000019.1:77969686-77981684 GCA_026413425.1 Tringa solitaria
GATTTGTTAAAAATTTCTTTCAAAAAGCTGGTAGTTATAAGCAATACTTAAAAATTGCAATATGGGGTTTGTATTTTTTCAGCAGTTAGGTCTTAGAATGCATACACTGATTTTTGTCTTTATTTTAAAGAAGAAATATGTTTCATATAGATTTCATCACCACGCTTATATAATTATTTACCAGATTTGACATTATTTTAAGCAATAATAACCTACTAATGGCACTTTTCCCTCATTTCTCCTGTTCATGAACAGGCACATGCAAACTCTATGTTAGTTAAAATGAATAGTGATCCACAGGAGCCAAGGGCTCTGCTGGTTACAAGTCCAGTGTGTATATCTACCTTGCTTATTTTTGCTTAAAACTTTTTTATGCTTATTCTCTTAGTTCTTATTTTCAAAGGTAAAGAAGGAGAATACTAACCCCAAACTTGTTAAATAAATTTAAAAGACAGGGTAGAAAGCCCATAAAGTTTCATATTTCTTCTTTCTGTCTATTCTGAATCTGCATGTATAATTCCTGCAGTCAGACAGATGACACAATAAAAAAGTACTTAACCATGACTTCTTGGAGCATTTGTACTCGGATACAGTAAGAGATTAAAAAGCCAAAGAGAAGGACTACTCTTTCCCACTTCTGGCTATTTCTTGATAGAGATGAGACTCGTGTCCAGTAAGGACCAGCAATACCGCAGTGGGGAGAACATTGGTGACTCAGTGGGGGGAATCTTAGCAATCAGCCTTGCACTCATCCTGTGGATAACTTCACATCAAGTGAGACATTATTCATCAATAAGATTATTGCTGGACAACTTACTTTTATCTGTCTCAGATATTGTACTCCAAAATCACTCCCAATCCTGACAGAGGTAAAAGGAGAATAAGCAACACGGCTGTAGAACAAGACATTGATTATACCAAAATTTTTCTCATTGGATTTTTCAGTGCTTCTTGATTGGAGTAAACTACAAATCCTTCCATTGTAACCTATTTCAAAGATCATCAGAATGTAACATTAGTAATATTTTATTAAACTGTCATCTATTTAAATTATTGCAATGTTCTCTAATTTTTCCAAGTGTGGGTCTGGTCTTCAGAGCCTGGGGTCTGTGTTCTGGTTTGGATGTTGTCCCCAGAACCTCTCTGACTACAAATAGCACACACCATCAGGCATTCCTTCTGACGTTCATTGGAAATGAACGCTGCAGGCAGCTGATCAAGTACTCCCTCCTCTATGTACTCCTTCTCCTTTCTTCCTTTTTAGAAAAATATTATGTGCTGAATTGCAGTGTATTGTGATCTGAGCTGCAGCATCTGTTCCAGGTTAGCCCAGGCCCTTGACAAAATTAGATTATATAAGGGTATAATGAAAAGAGCTGTAGCTGGAGCATTTACAAGAGCCAGGCTGACATATTAGTTGCTTTTATATATCTCGAGGCAATGGAGAGATTCTTACATGATAATGTCCTCTACTCTTGCTTCAGTTTGTAATTACCATCAATTGTAATTTAGAATAATACAGTGATACAAAAGTTGCTTAGACTAAATTTTATTGTAGCTGAAATTTTACATAAATGGTGATAGTATTTATGTAATAAAGGCCAGATTCAGAGCTTGTACATGTCAGATCTAACTTATCTGTTGACTTAACTTCCCATTTAATATATTTTTAATGTTATAGAACATTTTGAAACATTATGAAAAGATGGCAAGTAGGAAGAAAAGCTATGAAATGAAGGGAGAGAATTCCTCCACACCATACTAGTTTAAATAGGGTCAGAATCTGACCTTAAGGTTCATAATGATGAAAAAAAAAAGATCTTTGAGCAAAAAAGAAAGCACAGATGAGAAGTGTCTTGAGGATGTCCTTTTTCTGTGTTACCTATGGATGCACAATTGTTCAATCTGCCATAAAAAGCATAGATATGAGTAGTTCTCTGGGATAATGCCCTTTTGTTTGTTCCCCATCAAAGATCCACATAGAAGGTGAATAGGTAGGACTTGAGCAAGCCAGAGGTATTACCTGCATCCACCGGGAGAAACTCCAAAGTTCATCTTGGTCCTGAAGAGCGGTAGAGTAGTTAAAACCGTACTATTTGACGTTGAAAACAAAATATAACATTCTTAGGTGGATGGGTGTCTGGCAAAGTGCAAGGAAAAGAATTAATTCAGGCAAATTAAAGACCACTCTATCATTAAATCTTTTCCCCTACTACACTGAGGTGACGAGAACACCACCTCAAACAACAATATAGTATATATAGAGTATAGAGTATATTTTTTACTGATTTCCTGTATAAATGATGTTATCATTATCACCCTGACATATTATGGTAACAAAATATTCCTATGTCCCTCTGCCTGTAATAGCATGAAAGAACCTGAAACATCAGTGATGCTGTCCACTGCATAGTAATATTTGTGGTTAGAACATGGCAGGTGTTTTACAAAAGTTTTGAATTAATCTTTTTTTTTTTTTTTTTTTTTGTATGAATGTAGCATTAGATTATATTGTGAAATATTTAAGCTGTTACAGCTTTTGGAAGCTCTGTAGCTTTGAAGACTAAAAAAAGAACAGTATCCGTTACTTTTGCATATATTCACCCGCTGAAAAAAAAATCATGGAAATTGTGGTATCTAGTTAGTGACATGATGCCCTATAAACAACTAAAATAAATTCCAGTGTGACTTTTTCTTCCTCAGGAATTGGGCAATCTGAAACTTAATTCATGGAGTCTTTGATTAGAACTACCTTAAACAATGTCTTTTACAAAATTTTCTGTGAATTCTAATAGTCAGTCTCATGGTGTAGACTCTTGTGTGATGCTCTTTATTGTTGCCTTGGGTGTCTTTGTCACCTGAGAGTCCATCCCTCTCTTTCTTTGTCCTTGCCTGAACAGCCAGTAGCCCACTAGACCCCACTGGGGATGGGTAAGGGATACAGCTTTTTTAGATTGAACAAGCATAAACCATGTGTGTTGGCCTAAATCTTCTAGAACTGACAAAGTGACAGAAAAATACTGATTTCTAACCTTTGTTTTTCAGTGATGAAACAAAACATTTCCTGGTGGACTGTACTTTTGGGATGTTTGGATAAATTCCATTAGAGAACAGCATTTTATGACCTCTCACAGATCTGCTCCTTTAGAGGAGAAAATGTTTTTTGTGTCTTGGGGGAGAGACCAGTGAAGATCTGGAAAATGGAGAGCAGAGTTTGGAGCTCTGTTTTGTTAGGACGGTTGTGCTCTGGAAAAAAAAAATTCAATCTGATATTATTTACAAAAAGGTTTGCATGTGTCTATGTTAGGAGGTGAATGTTGTGTCTCTCTGTGTTTATCATGGAGCCTGTAGAATTGCAGAGGTCTCAGTGCACTTGCTGAGCTTGAGATGAGCAAGGACTTCAACTAGACTAAGGTTACTGCTTTAACCATGTCAATTTTCTTTAGAATAAGAATGTATTTATCTATGTAGATGGACAATGTGCGTGTGACCATTTGAGGTACATTTCAAACCACTTTGCACACCCAGAATCCATAAGCCAATATTCTGCAAAGGTAGTTCCTTCAGAAACTGAACACAGAGAAGAAAACCCTCTGCCTCCAAATTAAATTGATTATAGAGTTAATTTGCAAGAGAATACTTGCACAAGTTTTCCTTCATGGTCCTAGGGAGAACCTGAATTTTCTCAATAGTATACATTAGAAAAGACATTTGTTCTGAGCTATTAAGAATCTTGTAAGTGTACTATGTAGGAATGAGCAAGCTTTGGGGCTGAATCAGGACTGGGCTGTAATCATGTCTCCCTATAACTTATTCATTCACTCTCACATTTATTCTTGAAAACCTATAATTTATTCATCCCGAAAAGCATTAGAGTATGAACAGGGGCTTAAGCAGGAGTCTCCTGAAATCTAATCCTGATTATGATACATATTCATACCCTACCCTTGGGTGAGTCCTGTAAGTTCCACAGGTCAATTTACATATCTGTACAGTATGATAAGTGACTTCAGTGAGGTATTTGGGAGATTAGTTATGTTTGTAACACACTTTGAAGAACAACAAACAGGCTAATGTTAGGAAATCTTTTTTTTTTTCTTGGGTCTTAACACATCGGTGAATGCTTCTTCTCACTTTGAGAAAGGAGGAATAACATCTCTTCTGGATAGTCTCTCAGAATGTGGTCTATCACACGAAGTTATGGTGTATCTATTATTAATGTTGCTATAGGTTTAAAATCATATTTACCTGACTTGATGTGCTTGGGGAAGAATATGACTGAAAAAGTACATGGAGAAAGCAGTATAAAGAACCTCGGAAACTAAGTGTCTTTGTTCACTCTGTTTTTCTGCTTAGTAGAAGCTACAAGTAAATAGCATCAATTTTTATTCTCAGAAATACTAGAACGGCTTCACACAGGGGTCTGAAATGGACTATTTGGAGTGGGTCACTCAAGAGGAACTCATTGACCTGTATCTTTATCTTCTGCCCCCAGTTCTCCTCAATTTCCACACATATTTCTATCCTCCAGTCCTGTTTACTGCCTGACAATAATTGAAGAACCTATTTATGTTGCACAGGGAGGACAAACTGGCTCCTCAATATGTGAGTCATGGAGCAGAGAGTGCTGTGAAATTACACTGCTCCAAGACTTAAAAGCATGCAGATGATGCCTTTAGATTTAATTTCAGCAAGACTGATCCAGTTCTTGGGTTTCAGAGCTATTTTAATTATTGCTTGATTTTGGCACTGTTGGACACTGCTCCATAAAATTAAAACTAAGAACTTTAGAGTTGCCTACATTTGATTTTGACCTTGGAATTCATTTTATGACTATTATATTTTGATTTCCATTGTCAAGGATATAGAAGAACTCCAAGTAGGACACAAGCAAAAAGCTAAGAGATAGTAATAATTTTATTTTTTTCTTCTGTATTTGTAAAACATCTTTGTTACTTAAATAAAATTATATGAAACATACAAAATATATCAAACATGTTTGACTAAGAACTCCTGATATTAAAAATGTCTGTATCCTCTAAGAAGAAAAAGAATAGACTTAAGTATATGCATAATTGAATTCCGCAGGATTACTCAAATGAAAAAGATTATTCATTATTTTAAGTGTTTGCAAGGTTGATGTATTTCTGATTAAATATCCATGCTGGGTATGGTTTATAGCTTCTGCTGTTAAAATTGCACCAGTTACCTTATTCTCTAATTATTTGTCTGAAAGATTATTCTCATACTTTGCATTCCATGATATTTACAAAAATGACCTACTAAAAATATTGTTTCATGAACTGTGCCATTTTGGGGTAGAAATCAAAACTTTTTACATATTAGTTAATGACGGGTAATTTTTTAATTTGTGGTAATTTTGGAATTTTTGCACAAGAAAAAATATTGTCAAACAGTGAAGACTCAATGTTTTGCTTCGGTGGCTGTATAATTTTCAAAAACTATGTTGCTGCACATTGTGGAAATTTGTTTTCCAGGTAACAGATGTAAATCTCCTGCAGCTGAAAGCACTGTTCATAGAAGGTTAAATTTATTCTGCCTTGTACAGCAGAGCTGGCCTCTATAAATAATTTTATTATGTTCTTTTATAAACATTTTGGAAGAAGAAAATTTTTGGTTTAACACAATAACATATTGTATTTTCCCTACTCAAAGAATTAGATTGATTATAGTGGCATCTAAGATTGATAATACATAGATTTCTATTATGACACCCATTGTTTTAGTGCTAGACTGCAGAGGAATGCTTCCTTAAATGCATCATTGTATAAAATATTGACCTAGAGGACTTCATTATTCAAGCTGGAGAGACAGTCACTACTTAACAGTAATAAACTGTTTCTGTGTTACATCGAGAATACTTCGGAAAATATGAGAGTTGTCAAATCTCTTGAAAATCCTGTCTTTATAGTACACATGACACTAAAGCTATGGCTGTATTTTCTGCTAATAAAAGCAAAGGCACAGACAGATGTGAAGGATATCATGGTGTACTGACAGGAAACTAAGAAAAATGAGTACTTTGTTGAGGAGCAGAAAAAGACACAGGCCAATGACCTTGGGAAGCTTTAATAGATACAGCTTGCATTTTTTTTTTTTAACTGATGGGGAAAATATGGGTAATGGAAAAAAGTATAAAGTTAACATGTAAAGTTTAGATGTATGAATTAAAATTCACCATTATGTTTCAAAAAAAAGATCTGAAATAAAAATAAAAAATTAGAGAGGTTATCAAAAGCACAGAAAAGTTTTTATGACTCCCAAGTTTCTAATACTATTCCAAACTTTGGTGCAGAATGCCAATGCCTACATCAGATTAGTTTTTCTCTAATATTTAAATTATTTTTCCACCAACATGAATGTTTGGATCTGAAAGAAGAAAGAAATTTTGTTCAGTGGCAGAGGCTGTGGTGTTCACTCGACTCCATGTAGGACCAGAAACCAGTGGTAGATGTTTACTATCCATGAAGGAAAAGGAAAGATATTTTAGTTGGCCACAGAGTGCAACCATGGCTTTTAATGAGCTAAAGGGAAAGAGATAATCATATATATTATCAAATCCCACTGAATGCCAGTTATGACTTAGTATATAATTTATATTTCTTTGAAATATCCTAATATCTCTTTATGTCTTTGTATATACATATAAAGAAATAAAATCTGATACGTTCTTAAGAACCTAAGATAAAGCATCTCTTATCTGGCCATGACCACAGTCTTAGCTTACACTGTGTTTGCTCCGGCTCCACAGGCTGTGCGTTCTGGTTTACTCAGAAAAGTGAAAATAATTACAAAACAGAATAAGGACTAAGTAGGCACATACTTGGAAATGGCAAAAAATTGAGCACTTGGTTTTGGTTTATGTTGTACTAGTCACACAGTTTTAATCTGAGGCCACATCTGTATCATTTCACTGTAGACATAATAAGCTTAATTTTCACCCACAATTTATTATTAATTTAGGATGATCTTTTAGCACATAACCATAATCAAGGTTGAGTCTGGCTGTCATTTACAGCACAGTGTAATCTGCGTATCGTGGACTAAGATATAATCAAACTGTATAGCAAAGCAACAGGAAAAATCTTGAATTATCTCATTTTGTCAAAATATATTAAGTATATTTCCATGCATATTGAACAAACCTTGTTTTGAAGAGTTACTTTTAAAGGCAATGTCATGCAAGGTGGAAGTCCATAATGATCTTAGCCTTATATTCTTCTAATAGGGACTGTAAGACTTTCAGTAAGACATTTTAGGATAACTTTCACATGCAGGATCTTCTGAAATAAAATTTAAAAATATGTGGTTTTCCCATTCGTTTTCAATATCCAAAGCAAACTATCGTTTGCACATGAAGAAGCATCAGAAACAAGAAGTATGCAAAATTTGTTAGGCAATCTTAGATTTTTTTTTTTAAATTGAAATAGATAACCCCATATTATGGGAACTATTTTTTTTTTCATTTTTAATGTTATCAAAAGAAGTAACACTGGAACAAGATAACTATTTATAAAATGGTTAGAAAATTATTACTAACTTTTGTAAGCAACTTTTCAAGCAGTGAACACTTTCTATCCTTTGCAGAGCTATTGTGTTGTGTGATTCCAAAACTTCAGACAGCCTGTTTAATTTTAAAAATTCTGACAAGGATGTACATTTCCAACCAACCCTTGTCTCAGATGTTCTGAGTCTATCAGTCAGGAGGATGGGAACCTGGCTAACATGGTCCTGACAGGAAATTTCCGTAAGAACTGTGGCATTAGGCAAATGTATCTGCCTTGAATTCAGAATATTGCTTTCTCACTTCCTTTGGCAGTCCCTGGCTTTGAATCTCCAAACTTTCTAAAAACCTCATGTGTTTGAGTGACTCCACCATATATTTTATATTTCTGATTACTGTTTTTGAGTCTTTCCTTCTCTTCCTGCTTCAGTAAGCCGTGCTCAGAATTTCTGTACCCAAACCTGGATACTTGTAGGACCTGCATCAGTTTTCCATCTAATTTTCTTCTGACCTTGGCTTTCTGGGCTTTGTACACTTACATGTCACATCCTGCACAATACAACGCCCTGACTCCTCTTTTAAAGAAGGCTTTTGCCCAGAGATAGCATTCATTCTTCTGTTGCCCTCTGTTTACCTGGAATATTGGTATAGTCCCCAGTTCACACCCTAAAGACATAATCGAGTGTCTTATAAGTTCTACAAGATACATACTTACAGAGAATACCCTTGAGGTAGGTCCTCATGCTTAAATGTAGATGCTTAAAAATCCCAGAGAATTTTAAGGTTCAAAAAAATTTATTCAAATATTTTTGAAATGGTTTTTACCCTTCATTTTCCAATCAAACTTTAACAGTTGCTGGAGAAAATGTAACATTTTTCATTAAAAATTGCTAAGAAAACTCATTATTGATTTGTCTTTGTTTTCAGATTTTGTGAATTGGGTTTTGGTTTGGGGATTTTTTCAATACTGAAGTTTTAACTAAACCCTAGAAGAATTTTCTGTGGATGCTTCCAACAAAATACATATCTAAGAAATTAAAAATATTGTCATGAAACTAAGGAATTCAGCTGCTGAGCTTCTTCATTTCTGTTTATAGATCTTCAGGCCACCTTACTGAATTTTTTGTCAATTTGTTGTTTGATTAAGGCTTAAATTTATACCAGCTCCAACCATTGTCTTCACAATGCTGTTTTGATGAAGATTTTTCAATTATTTTAACAGAAAACAAAATAATAATTGGACTTCACTGAGATTTTTTAACACTGTTAAAGATACAGAGGGCCCTTGACTAAAGGCTGAGTTATTCTCACTTTGTGTGTGTGTGGAAGGAGCAGACATCAGAGGGATGTGGAGGAAAGGGATGGCACGGAGCAGGAAAACTGAATTTACATATCTAAGTTCGCCAGCCATAAATCAATACTTTCCTAACCAGTATCCTATGAAACCTGCCCAGACCAGTGTTTGAGACATGTCAGCATCTCCAGAAGTGATGGAGAGAAGGAAGAGTCATGGGAAGTATTCACAGTGACCTAATTTGCTTAAAACCAATTATGGCAGATCAAGTTGGAGCACCTAAAAAAGTCAGGGCAAGATACGATCGCAGAAAACTTGCTGGTGAGTAATCATTGGGGAGACTACGCTCCACCACAGCCAAAGGTGACATCATTGCAGACCTACATCTGACCACAAAGTCCTAGCCACTGACCATTTCTTCTGCCTCCCCTTTTCTGGCTTATCTGCTGAGCCACTTCAGCCTCTGAAATGTGCATATCCTTTATTTTCTTTGCTCCAGAGTACTGCTATAGCTTTGGCAAGGCTTTAACAGCAGGTCAAAGGTCTGCTTCAGTGTCTTCACATTTCTCCGCATTTCTCTAATTACAATTATTGCACCGGGTTTAATATCATATTCTTGCCATTTGATCCCTTTTTTTTTCAGGAAGCCAGGGTGGTAGTTGGTTGTGTGAATGTGGAAATAGTAAAACTTCTATCTTTTCATAATAATAGACATATGTTTTGGTGGCACTACAGAACCCTGAAATCATGGATTTCTGCAGCAACTTGCTTAGCATTGAGGGAAGGTCATGGAGGTTGTGCGGTCGTGTTGATTTGCAACCTTTTATACGTTACTCTCAACAACCTCATCTGTTTTCATGGCTTTAATTACCGTCTCTACACACAAGACCCAGATTTATCTCTACCCCAATGACCTTTCCCCCAGTGTTAAGATTCTTATTTTAGTTGTGTAATTTCTTTTGATTATTTAAGGGACCATCATAAACTCTGTGTATTATGCAAAAGTGAAAAGCTTGTTTCCTGCTTGAACACTGGGAGCTCAATTAAATGAATAGTCTACTTAAACAAATGCAAAATCCAATTCCTATTAAAACCTGTAGTCTCATGTTATGGCCAACTCAATAGCCGACCAGAGCTCCAAATAAAAAAATTAGTCTCTGATTATGGCTATAAAATCTTCCTGAGTTTTTGGTTGTATTGCCAGGCCCTAGTTTATACCATCAGGATCTAAACTTCAAAGTTTTTCTTCTACTCCTTCATCCTCTTTTCTTTGGTACACAGGTTTCAAAAGCTTGAAGTCACCTGTGGTACCCCTTGTTCTTCTACAGATTGTGTGGCTACATTCAGTTAGTTAATAAAATCAGTCAGTCCCATAGCTGAAAATTTGTTAGAAAACTTAAAAGAGAGCTTGTGTTCTGAATCTGACACTGCAGCATTTGATATCTCAAGAATTAAATACAGTAGCACTCTTAGAAACACATACATTTCAGTTCCTGTATATAATCACATGCTCTGAAGTATTCCTTAAATCAGTGGTAGAACATAATTTTAGAAGAAAAATAATAATTACTATGAAAAAAATTATGCTAGCATCCTGTATGCAACTTACAGTGTGATATGAGTGTTGAGATTAGCAGGTACTTCTGGGATCAAAGAGGTGCGAGGGGTTAGAGAAGCAGCTGCAAAGGAGCACGTGGTTAAAACGTGGTTAAAACGTGGTTAAAATGAGAACAGAGAGATTTAATTGTTAAAACTGAGAAAACAATGCAGTATAGAAGCCTTCTTTGGTACTTCACATCATTCACCTCAGATTTCTAGTTTTGACCAACTATTGTGACTGTATCAAACATTATGTTTTATTGATTTCATTTACCCCAAAATTTAGCAAGACAAACTAAACAGAATAGCTATTATTTTCAACCTATCCTTTAATTTCTCAACATGGTATACTGAATTTTTGTTTCTATTTAGGTTGATTCAGTGGTGTTTGGCTGTGAATTAAATATTTATAGAGCTCCAAAATCTGAGAAAATGAAATGTATAAAGAGTGAAGGGAATAAATAACACATGTAGAACTGAGAGATCAATTCATTACCTTACAGTAACGCACCTGAATACTTAGCTGTGTATTCTTCGGTATCATTGCTATGTTGTGCAAAAAAAGCTGTTGGACATAAGGATGTAGCCTTTGTGCAGTCTTCTTCTCACATTTTGTTGTTAGAATGGGTGCATATTTGTGAACTTAGAGTTCAAACAAATACTTAACAAATATTGCACTTTTCTAGCAATCTCTTGGTCATTGCTACATATGGAGCTTTGGTTCACAGATTATGAGCTAGGTCTTGATTGGGCAAAAGTAAACTAGGTTTGCTCCATCTGATGCACTCCAACCACTGATTGATGTCCACTGCATGGGACTCAGAGCAGAGTCACTCTGACACAAAGCCCCTGAAGCCTGGATAGGGTGGACATGGAGTCTCCAGGATGGTTTCATTGTGAAATTACACTGCACTTCTTGATAATTCAGACACAGTCTTTAGTGTGGCTTAAATGACAGAGCATGAGACCAGGATCAGACCCAAAGTTTGCCTCTGACTGCCTCTGCATCCCTGACCACAGCGTAAGGATTGCACTTACCTTATTAAAAGCTTTGAGACCCGAAACATGCATAGGGTAACAGCAAGGTTATGAATGAATCAAGGGAAAAGAGCACATGGAGTAGATCTCAGTCTGTCATTTGGATGTGCATGAACTTGCGTACTACAGCATCATACACAAATGTCTTTGCTGCTTTGCTCTGTGGAAAGATACAAATGGTAAACATTTCACTTTGTTAAACAATGCAAATTTTACGGTATGTTAGATAGGATCATAGAAACAGAGAATCATTAATTTGGAAAAGACCCTTAAGGTCATCTCATCCAACTGTAGACCTAGCACTTCCAATTCCACCACTAAACCATGTCCCTCAGCACCAACCACATCTGCCTGGCTTTTAAATACCTCCATGTACAGTGACTCCACCAGGTCCCTGGGCAGCCTCTGCCAAGGCTTGGCAACCCTTTGTGTGAGGAAACTTTTCCTAATAACCATCCTAAACCTCTCCTGGCACAACTTGAGTCTGTTTCCTCTTGTCCCATGGCCTGTTCCTTGGGAGAAGAGACCGACCCCCCCCTGGC
>JAOXJM010000019.1:77986759-77998862 GCA_026413425.1 Tringa solitaria
AAACAGTTTGCTTGTGATGTTCAGCAGAATTGAAGTCGTGTGCAACGTTTTTTTGCACAGCAAAGAATTTAATCCTGCAAACAACTTGTATCTACCCAGGCTACTGGATCCCTGCAGGAATATAGGGATATTATTTTTTCAGATTCAGGGTAAAAACAAACAAACTGTCCTCTGGAATCTCTATAGTGGGGTGAAATGAAATGTACTCCATACCCACAAATCCCTGCAGTCATAATTGGGACTTAGCAGCCTCTTACAGGTAGTTTCTTCATTCAGATCAAGGCATAAAGCACGTGAAGATGTAGTTAGTTTTTCATTCTAGATATGTTTCCTGGAAATCAATAATATTGAGGCTCCTTGAGGTGAAATCTCCACCCTGCTGCCTTTGAAAGGCAGTTTGTTGTGTAATGTGATCCTGTTACTACTAAACACAGGTAGTATTAGTGATATTAGTGATTATTAGTGATTATTAGTAGCAGGTGATACTGGTATGATTTTTGTATTATCATGTATTATCAGGATAAGTTAAAAGTGAGTCTTGAATAAAGAATGTAAATTTCATACCCCACACCATTTTAATTACTTTTTAATCTATAACACCGATGCCATCTTTTGTAAGGCCAGTTTTGACACAAAAGGAAAAAAGTCTTTAAAACTTGAAATAATGCCATCTTCACTATTTCTTTAAGGCAAACACAGAGTGAAGCTGTTTTAAAAATAATTTATGAAAGGTGACAAAGTATATGTATATTTAAACTTGCTTATTGCAAGGAAAAAATCCCAGATAGGTAGGTAAAATAGTGTACAGACTTTGGTTTGTTATTTTTTTTTTTGTTCAGGAGTGTCCTCTTGTTAATCTGTTCCATAAACAGGAGGTAACCAGAATAATGGGTCACTAATAACAATAATCCACCTGACAGTCACCATATTAAAATCGGTCAATAGTAATCAGAATTATGATGAAAGGGGGAAAAAATCTATTTTCTCTTATCTCTCATCATTGAGTGTGATCCTTACCTTAATGAAATTATATTGGAACACATTGTTTAAGTTGCTTAACCTTTTTGCTCCTAGATTGAGTCGTGTTTGGTGACCTTGCTTTAAAACAGAGAGAATTCGTGTTAACAAATATGGAGGTCATCCAGCCCGAAGTGCATTATTTGTGTTTTAACAATTTAATAACAAGGTGAAGTGGAGCACTCCAGAGGATGACTGTAATAGCTTTATTGCTTTTTCATTATTAAGACCTCTTAAGATAATTGTTTTCAAAATTATAATACGAGCTTTTAAGAACTTCCAGTCTGAGCACTGATTTATGCTGTCCGTGATTCCATTTCTGCTCTGTTTCACACTGTGTTAATTTTCATTAAGTTCATTATGTTTGAGACCTCTTAAGGGATTTATTTAAAATTCATCTCTTGATTAGACACATACTGTATACTTTTACTGCTCTAACAATATCTATTTTTTTCCCAAAGATAACAAGATCTGAGTTATGGCTATAATGCTATTCCTCAGAGTGCCTATATCAAGTCTCTTAGCGATATTAATATGTTGCTGTAATTATTTTTTGATGCATGTAAAACATATAGGATTTGATGAGAAAAGATATGTTTAACCTAAGTGGGTTAGTGAAGTAAATCCCAGCCACGTATTTTATATTGTATACTACTTTTAGGTACTATAAAAGATTAGATAAACTTCAAAATAGGAATTCAATATAGTTTTAAAGGATGGATTTAGTAAATTCAGTTCATCAGAATAACACATGTAGATGTTTAATTTACAAAACAACAATTTACAGACTGGAATAAAGCTTTTCCTAAAGCCATTAAATTTCTGATTGACTTTAATAGCCTTTAAAATAAAAGGGAGCTACACAATAGATATTTCTTACTTCATAATACAAGAGTGTGTCATTATTATTATTACCTGCTGGTAAAATGTATATTGGGTTCATTATCAATAACTGTGGTTTATGTTTTATATATGTAGATGTAAAACATATCTGATGGCACGAAAATCTAACAACTGGGACATATTTTCAATGTTACAGGCTATAATAGTTTCTCTCCTACGATTAGCAAAATTAATACAATGTACTGTGTGTGGATAAAATATAGCTTAATTTTAGAGAAAGGAGACATTAAAAAAAAAAAAAAAGCAAAGATGGATAGACCGGTCTATATTTTTTCAGAGGTTTAAAAGTGCATGTTTTATTCTTAGGCTAAAGCTGTGTTCTTGTTACAGTTTCTGTCTTTTAGCCTCAGCTCCTCTCATGGTTATTTGATGTGCTGCTTGACACTTCATTGATTGTGAGCAGGAGAGGCCTTGTAAATGCATGTAGCCTTGACGTCCAGAGGAGCAGGTCTCTGAGCTCCATTATTCCCGTTCAGCACCATGTTCTTGCCTCTAAAAGAACATTTTATCACATTTATGTTGTATTACCATGTACTTCTTTGTATGAAGCAATTCAACGCGTTTGATATTTTGACAGATTTAAAACCACTGAAAGATTTTTTTAAAACTTAACTAATTAGCTTTAAAACCTTTAAATTAAAGATCTTGTGAGTCTCCGGTTTTAGCTATTTCCTCCTTCCTTACGTGTTCACTTTCAAGGTTTTGGTCATGAATGAAAGTTGTAGAAACTTCTGTTCATAACCCAAATAGGTTCATTGTAACACTCAAAATGCAATACTATTACCTTCTAAGCCACATTGCTCAATGTTTGGTAGTCATATATGTTTTCTTGGTTTTTATTAAACAATGTGGTGTTTTTAACAAATATGTGTATGAAATTTACACAGAAAAAGGATGATCCTCCATGGGCAATTTTTTACTGAAAAACTGACATATTCACAAATTCTTCTAATCTATTGAAGTACCTGTTCTGTGAGGCTTCTACCACTGTTGTGCAATCCGTTCTGATTTATTTTTTAATTTTAATTCTAAGATAAAGCACTTTCTTTTGTATAATTTATGCAGAAAGATAAGAGAGGCTTAAGACAGGTATTAAAGAATTGAATCATAAAGTTGCTTTTTTTTTTGTGCTTTCCACAGTAAAAAGGCTTCTTCCACATCATGAAGATCACAAGTCACACATAACTTGAAGCCAGTTACTGGGACAGTATTATGTTTGTTTTGTTGGGTTAAGGTGTCTGTGCACCATTTAGGATGTGCAAATACTGGTAAAGTGCATTCATCTTTACCTCCTTTAGGGCAGATTCTCTTGTGGCAGTTTTGAATTATTTTTCAGGCATGGAGCTTCCTAATGAAGATTAATTTGAACAATTGAGATTCCGCCCTCCATATTTCTCCAGGTGTCAGGACACCCTACAAATGCATACAGCAGGTTGTCCTAAACAAAAATGGTTCCAAAGTTAATGAAAGTACATTTTCTGCAGCAGCACTTTCACTGATCTGTACTGCATGCTGCTAAAACAAAAAGTCCAAGACCATAACCTCAATTTTTCATTTTGATATGTACCTACTAGCTGCTCTCTGCAACTGTTTTCTTGGCTTTGTGCTGCTTCTCTGAGAATTTCACAAATTTTCCTGGGCTCTGATGCCTGTTTTGATTTGATTTGGTTTGGTTTGATCTGGTTTTAAAAAAAAAGGAAGTTTCTGTAATTCATAATTAAGTAAACATTTTAAAAAAATACTTTTCATATAGACATGCCTAACACTGCATATTTTTAATTGAAAAGCTGATTTAATAGGCTCTCAGAGACTTGGCTGCAACAATCTGCCTGTGGTTTATTGCCCTAGTACCTAGTAAGATACTGGTGGAGCACGCAGTTATTGAGAAACTAGTATGAGATTTGACTTTAATGGTTAAAATGGGAAGCTGAACAACAGCCTTTTCAGGTGTCTCTTCCATGACTGCAAGCAGCATGCGCTGCCCAGAGAGCACCTGAGGGCTGAGCCTGGGATGATGCTTTCACTGGGAAAAGTAATTTACCACAGCTTTCTACTTCCAGTGAGAGGAGGCTCAGCAGTTGTGCAGACTCCTTAATTGACCTGCAGCTTTAGGAAGTTCACAGACCAATGAAAAAGAGAGCTGTGCAATAATTTTAAATAGTGAATGTTATTTTAAACTGGAACCTCCTTTATGACTGGGAGTTTCTGGTTCCCAAACTGACCTTTACAACTTAGCTACAAAATAAGACGATTTTGAAAGACAAAGTGCAGAGATGTTCAAGTGACAATATCTGTGTCTAGTAGTAGTTTCTCTTTCTGCAAATTTTTGATTTGGAGTTGCATTTGTGAGTCTCACACTCTGAAATAACTTGTTCTTCACGATACTAAAACCCAAAAAATACCTATAAAATTTATTTTGTCATGAGAAACTGTTAAGTGTTCCATACATTGGTTTATAAAATATGATGATTTTCAAAACTTTTCCTCTGTCAAAATTTCTCATTATTGTAAGCCATTTTTAAAAAAAAAGATCTTGTGCAGCAAGTCAAGCTTCTGGAAATCGGCCTGTTACCAGAAAAGCTATTTGGATCTGCTTCCTCACTAGAGATCTCTGCCGCTGTCTTCACCGCAGGATCTGTTTGTGGTTATTAGAGCAACAAAAGTGAAACCCAAACTGACCTGAGCTTTGGAGGTTGTCCCTCATCTATCCTGCCTGCCATCCATTTTTGGATAAAGCCATAAGATTTAGGAGCATATTGAGAGCTATAATCGAGGCATTGGGTTTGCACAGTGGCTTCTATACCAAGCAATTAGGAGTGTGCACATGTTATATATTCAAGGGAAGTTTACTATTTTTCTTCATTAGATGGCATACTTCAGTAAGGACTGTAACAGGTTGCAGATGGGAAATAGAAAAATATATATTTCTAGTACTTCAAAAGCTTTAATTCTTTTATTCTTTTTTAAATTGACTTATGTAGTTGAAAACCTGATACACTCAAAAACTTTGGCAATTTTAAATGAAAGTGCTTTTTGAATGCCTTTTTTCATCCATTTTAGCTATTGGTGTTTTTTTCCCTCAACTACCCAGAAATATCATGGAAAGGTGTACTCTTATTTATTTGCTGTAGCATAAGGCCCTTAGTTAAATTATAACACTAGTTAAGTCTTATGCCAGTGGGAGAAATATTGCAGTGGCTGGTTAAACCAGTGCTGCAGCTGCTTTGTGCCATGGGAGTGCTGCATTGTAGCCAACAGAGCAGTGAGAATTGCAACCTTAGTGTTTGTTCTCAGATGAGTGTAAAATTCATGATACTCGTGCTAATAAATCCTTTACCTGGAGAGAAATTATTAACCTGTATTCTGTTCTCTTCTGCTTATGCTCAAGAGATTCACTTTTAAGAAAAAAAAAAAAGAAAAAAAAAGCCACTATATTAATCAAGTATGTGTGACACAACACAAATTCAAAGGTTCCTTTGAAATACGTTATCAATGTGAGCTAGAGCTAGTTGGGAAGAGCAGCCAAATCCTTCCTCTTCCATCATCTCCACAATTATTTCATACTACAAAGTTTGAAGTCTGAAGTCTTGAATTTACACTGGAGACCTTTTGTATTGGAAGAACACAAAGGGTGCTTTAAACCTGATTTTTTTTTTTTTTTTGGTATTGTTAGCTTGACGTATCTGGAGATTTATCTCACAGTTCATGTTCATTCTCATTGCTGAGTCTGCACTTTGTATTTCATTCTGTATTTCACATTTTCTGGCTCAAGCAGAATATTAAAATTAGTAGCAAAATCCATTCTCTACCTTCTTCTCTGAGTAATGCCAGCATGCAGGCATGTCCAAGTATTTGATTTTTAAGTTTTCAACTGTGTGAGGATTTTATCACTTAGGTTAGCACTGTCATTCTCTCTTTGCTTGTTTTGGTTTCTGTCCTTCTTAACTGTGGCGGTATGTATCCTTCTCAAGCAGATGGGTTAAACCATAATGTGCCTACATGCCCTTCTTTTGTGGTGAGCTCATGTGTCCTCTATATAAATGATTTGTTATATTGGCTGAGTTTTCCTGTTTCTCCCTTGTGTTTGGAGAGCTGTGGAAGAAAGGATGTTGAATAAGGTGTTTAGGCTGCGGTTAGTCTCCTTATCAGAACAGGGAAACTAAGACTTGAACAGTTTAAACAAGCTCATGGACATCAACATGGGGATTAGATTGCATTGGTATTATTATTTTGTAGAACACGGACAACACACTTTGTAGTTCCTTTCCTATTTAGTCGGTAGGGATTTTTTACACCTCCATCGTGAAAGCATTCTGAAGCATGTCACTTTTGCAAAGTTCTCAACCACCACACCATGGTAGTCTTCCACTCTCTCTTCATGGGACTTTGTATTTTGTGTCTGTCATTAATTATTTATTGACTCAATGCATCCAGCATTTAGCACACCTTTGACTTGTCTTTACTGGGCTGAGCAGGGAGTCAGTCCTGAGTCTTAAGGGAAGTTCACTGACTTCATGGTGCATGGAACAGGTAAAGAAGTAGAGGGAGAGGGCCAGCATGTTTACCTTTTGCTTTTGCAAGGTATTGGTTTAGTCTTGATTTGTGACACAAAATTGATAAATCTTTCTTTTGTTCTTCCAGTCTCTCTCTCACACATAAACATATAAAAAGATGTGCATGCCCATATTCATACAAAAAAGATGGGAAAAAAGTTTCAGAAATGATTAAACAATTGATTCTTCTCAGACAGATGACTATTGTAAAGTGGGTGAGATTAATTTTACCTACAAATTCCTTGTGGAACCTAAAAACTTTCCCAATGAAGTGTCACTGGAACCAAAAAAGTTTCCTTTAAAGCTTTTGTTCTTAAATATCTCCTTCAGATTAAATATTTCATTAAAAGCTTTAAATCAATTACATTCAGTGTATTTTTAATGCTTATTTAAACTTTGAGTTTTGTATTGCCACCTATTATTAGTTATGACTTCCTTATAAGTAAAAAGTGTATTCACTTGACATGTACTTAGAAGCTCTGTTTTCCCTTATGTGAGAGCAGAAGGCATTTCTCTGGGGCTAGAATATTTGAAAATGAATGGTAAAGATATTACTTTGCAAAAGTTATCAGCTAGGAGTAGGAAGCCTTTATCAATAAGTTAATTTCCTCATATACTAATTTCCTCAAAAAAAGGTCATTCCACAGCCAGATCCACTCAAATGGGAGCACTTCACTCTGAGCTCTGTGAATTTCATTGTTCCAAAAGAGGGCAATGAAGATAAAAACTTTGGCTCCGTTGTTCCTGTTTAATCTCTGAACAGATTCATTTTGTCTATTTATTTTTTTTAATTCTACTGATTTTACTCTACCTTTGTGTGCTCTACCTTGGATGAACTATATAAGTCTGTGCCCTAAGTCCAGCCTGAAGGACAGGAAGTCCTGACCTGGGGTATCTATGTTGAATCTCCTGCTTGGGGCCATGAGTATCTTATTTTTGGTGATTACAAGCTCTTTAAAAAGTGTTGGCCATCCGCAAAGAAAGCATGTAGTTGGATTGATCTAGAAGGGAGGTATGCTCTAGGCGCTTTTTTGATTCATGTTATTCACCCTCATGTACTTTCATGAGCAGAGAAGTGACAATCCCATAAGAAATCAATGAGAAAGCAGAGATTTCTTTGCTGAGTTCTGGCTGGAGGGATGGAAATCCTTCAGCAGTTTGTGCAGGAGCTCAGCTGGTGCCATCCTCTTCTCCAAAGCATTCTCATCACCAAGTAGGCTGAATCAGTAACGTTTTACAGGCTGCATAATAGAGAAACTATGAGTTAGCAACAAAAGCACATTAAATTTTTATGCTCTTCACGCTGCCATCCTTCAAACTGTATATGTTTTAAAAGGTTTACTTGCAAGTTTCTAGCATGGTCCCATGTGATTACAACAATTCAGATGTTCTCCAATAGTGCATCTTCCAGTTTAATTTAATCCAAAAGAAACCTGGCACACATGCTGTAAGAGCACTCACAATAACTGGGGGCCAATTTGCTGGGGTTAGATATACTGAACCTGAGATTTGCTTCCAAATTGTGTTTTTGGACTGCAGTAAAATGGTAGCGTAGATGCACCCACGATGTCTCAAACTGTCTTGTACCAAAGAGATACTAACCATTCCTACCCTGTAAAACCTTGAGCTGCTGTAGAAGATAGGAAATAAATAGGTAATGTTACTACTGTTGCACACGAGCAGTATCACCTCAGTGTATCTCTACATGAAAGCTTATTTTATTATCACTTAAGGAAGTCATTATCCTTTTATGAGTGCTTACATACTGCTTTACAAATATGTCACTACAGTTACAATATAAAAGCAGCATTTTTTTTGCCAGTGGCATTTTATGAAGCAAGGAAAGTAGTTTGAAAGTAACTTTAAAAAATGCCTTCACATTTTTTTTACTCTGGGGGAATAGAATTGAAAATGTTTTCCCACACTAAAGTTAGATTTTTTTAAATAAACTTTTCTTTTCTAAATCCTGTATACTACCTCTAAATCATGAAAATACAGTATGTATATATATACGTTGGTTTAATTGTACAGGCACAGAAGTTGCAGATCATCTATATTAGATCAGTATTTAATATGAACTAAAGTAAAACTTATTCTTTAAACTACTTGTGGGGTTTTTGCTGCTTAGTCTAGTTAACAATGTTGGAGGTATCTCCAAAATCCCCATCAGTTAAATTACATTTGTCTAATTCCTATTTTGTACCAGTGAAAATAGGTAATAAGATTTCATCTGCAAACAGAAGAAGAAATATTGATCAAATAAAAAAAGATTACAATTATTTTCTCTCAGGAAAAGATGCTGATAACTTCAAGCACTGTATTTTGAGGATACTTCTTTAAAGAACCACTCACTTAAAATTTTAGAAAGAATACTACTTCATTTTCTTTACCTGACTTGTCAGCAACTTCCAGAAGATTAAAAGGCTAATGTTGTCACGCTATCACAATAGACACAATTTTGATTGGCATTAATGTGCATTATATTTTGGTTTTGGTTTGTTTGGGAATTTTTTATAAAGGAAAAGATCTCCTTCCTCATAAATTACAGGTAATTTACTATAATTGTTTTCAATTTTATAATGTGAAAGCCATTATGTAAGTTACACTGGATTTGATAACAACTTAGATTTCCTGTGAAATTTAAAAGGAGGTTAATGACATATGTTTCTCTATACATAGCATCTTTGCTTTAAAAAAAATAACATGGTTTTAGAAAGTATTCTATATGCTGTCATTTATAAAATACCCAAATACTTATCCTTACATATAAAATGGTGCAATTGAGATAAAGCTATTCTGAGCATCTTAAATCTGTTATGATTTCATTACTATCACTAGCTTTCCACTCAGTCTAACAAGGATCTAAATAAGTTACAATGTAAATAGATCTTTTTAAATGTCTAAATTAACATACATTTTTAAAATACATGGTAATTTTCAAATGACCATAATGTATTCTGTGTAGTTGATTTTGCAGTTTGCTGAGTGCTTAGAAATCCTATAAAAAGTCAAATGTATAAAAATACAAATCCAACAGACAAAACCGGAAAGAGATTTACAAAATAGTTCAAAATGTTATGTGATTTTAACTATCACAATCAATTTATAAACTAAGCAATGTTGAATGAAGTCTTTCAAAATGTGAAAACACTCAGATCTATCTAATATCTAGCACCAAGACCATAATTATGCCAGATACCTCCCTGCATATACATTTATAACAGTAATTTCTCAGGTAATGTAGTGTGACTCTCTACATAAATGTTTTTGTCCTTGTAAAAACCATGCAATTTAGGAATGAAAAACACTATTTATTTATGTAAGCCTTTGTCTTCAGTGAATTATTTATGTTTGTGCATCACATTTTAGCAAGTTGGAGTACCAAAGTTAGTCATTTAGAATTTTACTTTAAATCCTCCAAGTGGATTCTTGCAGCTTCAAGTCCTTTTGCGTCTTACAATCAGAATTGGGCAAAATGTCCTTTCTCTCAGTAGATAATGAGATTTTCTATAGACTTGGAGGTAGTTCAATCTCCTCTCTTCTTCCATGTCCCTCCTCTCGTGATCAAATCCAGATTAGCTGGGAAGTGAGTGAGATTTCCTTGTTGACATTAGGTAGGCCAGGACGCAGGCACTTCCTAATTACAAATCACCAGTCACTTCATTTCAAGGAAAGTCTGAGCCTCTCTTGATTCCTTCGAAAATTTTCTTATTTAGAGCGCAGTGCGGCCCTGAGCGAAATATGTTTAACAGTCCCATAATGACATTTCTTCGCATCTTCACAGAGAGATCGGACTGTTTATTAACACTGAGCTCCACACCGCAGTGGTTCAGCTGGCGTCGGATCCACATGTGAAAACCAGGATGCGGCTGCTCAGAGGTGCAAAGCTTTGAAAATGGGTTAGATCCAGTCAGCAAGTGTTTGATAACCTGAAAGCAATGATGATACAGAAATTTTTCAAAGCAAAAGTGCATATGTTAATACCATTCCAGATATCCTTAGGGTTGTGTAGCTAATTGCATAGCTTTTTTAGAACACTACTTACTCTTCTAATCAATATCCAATTAGCAATTGCCATAGCAACTGTAAAATATAGGATGTCCTGATACGTAAGGTATGTTAACTTCTAAGATACAAAACACCAGTGGGAAATACAAAGATGTCAAAGGAAAATTTGTAACTTTTCCCTCAGTGTTTTAAGGGGAAGGAATAGATATAGCTGTTCAGTGCTCAATTTGGGGGAATGAAAATACTGCTGTTTCATTATGTATTCCTCTTCCCTTCCTGGAACACTGAGCAGAACAGCATTTTTTATTTATTTGTGGGGTTTATGTCCACAAATGAATCAATATGGAGATTAAAGCCATAGCTCAAGAAAGCAAAAGGTTGACCAGAGCAATTACAGGTGATCAGCCTCTCCTCAGGCCCTGGGAAGATGATGGAACATGACTGTTCACAGTGCATGTTCATGCAAATGAAGTCACATGTCTTTTCCAAGAACAAATCATGCTCGACCTGCATAGTCACCTTCTTTTATAGGCTAAGGTGAAGAGAACAGACCCTGGGAGGAGAGTGCATCACTGAAAGAAGTTACCCAGGAGGTTTTTGCATCTCTATCCCTGGAGATATTCATGATGCAACTGATTCAAGCCATGCTGGCCTGATCCACGATTGGTGGTAATTCTACTTTTAGAGGTGGTTGGAGCCTTTTGATGTAACTTTAAACATTTAAATATTTCAAAAGTATTTTAAACCAATAACATTATAAAAAGTATGTTAAGTGTTGCTTTCTTTAATTAGAAGAAAAAATTTATATCATTGTGACAAAGAAAGGGGTGGTCTCTGGGTAAAACCCGAATCATCCTAATGAGGGCAATTATGAAAGTGGTGTGATTCCCTCTGCCCAGGCTATGCAGCTCTGCTCAATGGTGCCATTTCAGCATTTCATTGTTTTTGAAGCCCTAGATTTGTGTAGTCCTTTTAAATGATTAATCTACTTTATCATTTTCTTAAGAAATATTCTCCTGCCTGCTATGTCTCCTTTGTTGCTTTTTATAACACCAGAATATGCTTGCATAAAATTTCCATGGAAAGTGACCCTTTCATAGTCTTGTTCCATATTTCTAGGCAAGAATTCCAAAATTGTCAGTTACACATTATAGCACCAAGAAATATCTGTCTTAGAAAATTTTACACTCTTTTCTTCTCATGTTCAAATTTTCAGTAACAATTCCCCTTCAGGGATTGTCCTCTTTCATTCATTATAAATTGTGAAATAAGCATCCTTTGTTGTCAAGTTAACAAAACAGTAATGCATGTATCATCCAAGCTGTACATGATTTATGAAAACGGGTAGTCATGATGTTGGATACCTTTTAAAATTAAGTTTTGTCTGCCAAGCAGCTTATTTAGCTATTTCTAAAAATATTTTGAAACCTTCATATAAATCAGCAAGAAAAGTAAATTTTAAGGAAAGAATGCAAACATATAGAATAGAATCATAGAATCATAGAATTGTCTAGGTTGGAAGAGACCTTTCAGATCACCTAGTCCAACCATCAACCTAAGTCTGATGAAAAACCATCACTAAACCATGTCACTAAGCACTATGTCAACCCATCTTTTAAATA
>JAOXJM010000019.1:78009171-78023050 GCA_026413425.1 Tringa solitaria
TCTCAGAGGTCCCTTCCAACCACCACAATTCTGTGATTCTGTGATTCTGTGAATCATAGAATTGCCCAGGTTGGAAGGGACCTTTCAGACCATCGAGTCCATCCATCAACCCAACATTGACAAAAACCATCACTAAGCCATATCTCTAAGCACCATGTCTGCCTGTCATCTAAATACCTCCAGGGATGGTGACTCAACCACTTCCCTGGGCAACCCATTCCAATGCTTAATAGCCCTTTCAGTATAAAAATTTTTCCCAATACCCAATCTGAACCTTCTCTGGTACAACTTGAGGATGTCTCCTCTTGTCCTACTGCCTGTTACTTGGGAGGAGACTGACCTCCACGTCTCTACAGCCTTCTTTCAGGTAGTTGTAGAGAGTTGTAGAGGTCATATAAAAAGGCAAAGGCTTTCACAGTAAGGCCACAGAACCCTTCTCAACTTGCTATTTTAAGTACTTCTTTGTGTTCAAAAAGTATGTTCGAATAATGTAATGCTGAAGTCCTAAAAGTAAATCTCAACTGTAGTTAAAAACAGAAAATCTCAGTGCAGACTCCTGTCTGTAGAATATGTGGAACAAGACAACACATTAATTTGTAGTGTACAGGTTCATTAAAATGCATTTTATAATGTAATTCACGGTTTAAAAGGTACACATATTTCACAGGGGATAGCTCTTTTGCAAATTCTGCCTCCTTTTTGGCTTAATAGCTTTGTGGAAGGATTAGCAGAAGTGCAGTGCATTAAGGTGTTTTTTCTTTCTGATGGCTTTTTCTTAACTTTTTGTATACTTGACATATTTATCAAGAAAATGGTAACATTTTTATGCTTAAGTACTTTTTTTAATGAACCACAGCAATGGAGCATACTATATTGACTCTGCTGAAGTTTTTTTCCCTTTTTTCTCTTCTCTTTTAGTTGATATAACACATTTTCTATCAAGAAAATTGTCACACAATCTTTGCACAATTTCAACATCAATAATCTGTCTTTTGCTATTTCTAGATAGATACATATATTTTGCCCCAGGTCTTTTAATAGCACAGCTCTTTGCAGCAGCCGCCTCAGGGTCCCCAGCCGGACCCCTTGCAGTTGTTTCACAAAATAACTTTTTTAACCAGAAAAAGTTCTGGCTGATCACCTACTGTTTGTGCTGTGAATTTGAGCTAGTTCTTAAGATATGACCAGGTATAAAAAAGGAAAAAAATTCACTCAATTCACTTCTGAACAGATTTCCATGTGATGATGGTGTGCATGGCCACGTTTTCCTCCACAGCATTGGCTAAGGTATTTTAATTAACACAAGCTTAGCTGCACCCTGTGAAGGCTGAACACATCTTTTTGAGCAACTTTTTTTTAGGTTGGAAAACACCTGAGGCCTTCCAACTCTTTTTTTCTTTTTTTTTTTTCTTCTAAAGCCATCTTAGCCAATCAGTCATTACCCTTACTATATGATCTGTCGTGAGATTTGCTGGTTACTCTTGTGTTTTTGCTCTTGTCACTTGTTTCTGCAGCACTTTCTTCTGGAAATTTGCCTTTCTTAATGAGGTTTGACAAACTTCTGCCTCTCTCACACATCTGTGTTTCCAGATTTCTCTCTGCTTGGCCACTTTTCTCTCCATTTTACCAAAACTCATCATAGCTCTAAAAATATTATCCATCAGCGAGTCAGTACTCTTTCTGTAGTGGCAATAATATTGTATACTTACATGGGTTTGTTTTATTTTCTTAAAGAACACAGCCAAATACAGTCTCTGTATTGTTTTTTTATAACAACACCCACTGCTTCTAAAGTTAGCTAAGCGCATTACCTCATTGCATCTTGGGAAAAGAATTTATTAAATTCATTTTCATTTGATGAATTCAACAGGTGCTGGTATGTATTCTCTTAATTACCTGCCCTTCTATTAGACATTCTGATTTCTCAGTACGTGCCTGTAGAATAGATGACCTGTGTTGTTTCTTTAAGATAGCACAGCCAAGTAAGTATCAGCAGAATGCATGTTTGTCATTACTATGCACAATGAGCCTTTCCTCAATCTCAGCTGGCTACTTAGTATGCGGAGGTTAGAAAAAGAAGCCTCCCCATGCCCACAAAGTCTTAATGTGTCATTGTTGGCTTTCATGGGAATAGATGTCAACACTGTACAAATATAGGAAAAATTAGAACTCTTTTAAGGCTACTTTGTTCCTCCGGTTGTGAAGTGAAATCTACTGACAACGTCCTCACAGGCTGTTCTTCTGATAACAATAGGGAACAAGTTTAATTTAAAATAGCAGTGACATCCTTTTATTATACACTTGCGTTTCCTAAACGTTGAGTGCTCTAAGAATTACACCAATTAGATGTTTACACAGTAAATGAGAATAGCCATAGTTATATCAGGATGCCTAATTTGAAGTACATACAACATATGCTTTAGGGTGTATTGGGAGGGTTTGGGAGAAACTTCCTCTGTGACAGTTTACTCCAGAGTTATCCACCAAGAGGTCTCTTATCAAAAGATGCTTTGCCCACTACAAGCACTAGAAAACAGCAACAGGCATTCTCCTAATCTGATCTGCGGCAATGCCTAGGTTTGTGTAACATTTTTTTTTTCCCTAGCTCTTTGAGATTTTTCTGAAAGTGCAGGTGGCCTAATCATTCATTTTATAAGAACACAGATTGCTGCTCCTTAAAGCTTGTTCACTCAATGGGACTAAATACATATCCACAAGAGATGAGTGATATTGAGTCAGAAAAATCTCTGAAGGACCAAAAGACCAAAATAAACATATTTTTGTGTCCCTGACATCTGGTACTTAAGATGAAATAGAAATATTAAAAAATTGTTAAAAGCTGCTTGTTTCAAAAGTTTGATTCAAATAATTATATATTAGAACCTACCAGTGTCATTAACATAGTAATACAGCCCAGAACTTTCACTGGAACATTCAATTTGGCAAACAAAAATATTCTTAAAATAAGGTTTCATTAGACTGCACTTTAAATATGATGACTCGTTTGGAAATAGCTTGTATGTGTAACATAAGGAAGGTTTATTTGAGCTGCACAAGGGAGAACAGAGAATACATTAAACAGCTGATGCTCAAATTAAAAATATAGTATATAATTAGATATCTGGTATTATATACATGGTTTTCAGAAGGCATGGATATACTATCTTAACAGACAATAAATAGAAAAGAGACTTTAAAAGAATTATCATAATATTGGTATGGTAATCATTCTTAAACTAACAAAAAGTTAATTTGTTACAGTGAATGAGCCTTTATCTTGTCACGTTGTGTATGAGCCAATACAGGTTGGTCCTAAACATATAGTGCATGTCTGTAGACTCTTGTCACAATTTAAAATATTTTATAGATTCATTTTGATGCAGAAACCAACTGTTTTCCTCTAAACATCAGACGCCTTTATTGCTGTGTCAAGTCTTTAAATCCTATTAGCTAGTCACTCGGTACCAATCACTGAGTGTTATCAAATGCCAATTGTTGGATGTCTTTTTTGATCATCCATTTGAGATACATATAAAATAAGTAATTAAATGACTGTCTGAAAAAGAACCTGATCTGAGTGGATAAACAATGCAGTATGTGTTATAAATAATCCTTTAGATTACTTAGTTGTTTGGAAACAGAAGGTTCTTATGTGTATTCATCAATGGGCACCTCATATCAATCCTTTGACATTGGCCCAAAACCATTCAGAAGCTACCATCATTACAAATCAGAAATTAGTTGTTTTATACCTGGTCACAATTTTTTACTTTCTACTTTGCAGACAAATGATAACTTAAAAGAATATTCCTTTCAGAAGTTCACTAGGGTTAAAAAAAAATAAACAAAAACAAATAACCACACCATCTTTCATTAAACTTTCTGATAATGACATAATAAAATATACAACTGATTCCAAAAGATTAAAGAATACCAAAGATTGTCATAGGCTGTTAAGGACTGGTGATACCAGTTTGTGTTATTAATGTCATATTTTGTGTAAGAGGTTCCCTCTCTTTTTCCTCTCCAACTTTATTTTTTCTTAAAATCTATGGAGTTAATAAATATGCTAAGAAAGCTGAAGCAGAGAAGGATAAACAAAAAAGAGAAACAAAAAAGATAAAATACCTGGGTCTAGATGTGCTTAAGTAACACTAGCAATTCATACAAATTCTTAGAGCTTATTAAATTAGAGAAGAGAATTACGTTTGTGTTGGGGATATGCCTTGTGCTGTTCCCAGAAGAGAACCAAATCGGTGTTTAAGTTATACATCTTTTAGAAGCAGCTTCTGCATTACATTCAGAAAAGTCATGTTTGGCAAATAAATTTGCAAAATTTCTGTTTATGTATTACACACACTCTGTTCAGACCCCTGGGGCCTAAGCAGGACCTTTCTATAAACCTGCATTGGTTACTTTAGGTCACTGTGATTGCTGGCCTCCTAACCCAGATAAAAGATATTTCCTTCTCAGAAATCACCTCCAGGTAGCAGGGGGAATGGAAAGGATATATTTTAAATATAGGGGAAACAAAAAAAGACTCACAGAGAGAGAGAATGATTAATGTAGTTCATATGGAAACGAGCAGGGAGGAGGAAGAATAAAATTCGTAATTGTGCATGAAAAACAGTGGAGATTTGTAAACTAAAGGATGGGGAAAGAACAACTAGGTTTTGATGGAGAAAGATCTGGGTGGAAAAACAATGAGACTGACCAGACAAAGAGAAAAGGGAATGCAGGATTGAGAAGGATGGAATTGAGATACAAAAACTTAGAAAACAGTGTCGTCCAGCCAAGCGCTTGCTTGTCTTAAGTATGTAGGAATTAGCTAACGGTCTCCTAAACATCCTTCCCTGGGGCTGTTAGCAAATATCCACAAAACAATATAGAAAGGCTGTCTTTTTTTTTTTTTTCTAATTTATTCTTAGACAGATACCAGAAGGCAATGTTGCCGAATTAAAAGGTTGATTCAAGTGGTCAACCAAGTGTGCAGCTAAAGTTTACAATGATCTGAAAAACTGTGCAAATGCAGTGTCACATGTAAAGATTTCAGCAGAATCTCAAGTTAGCTTTAAAAAACTACAAATAAACTGAGGAGTCAAAAACCCCACTTAAGCTATTCCTTTTACAAAGTGAGTTTAAAGATTAATAAAACCATATACTGAGATCATCTCTTGCAAGCTTTCTAAGAAATGTCCACCTTAAGCAAAGTTGCTCTACCCAGTGACATTCTGTTCAGATGTTAGGAATCCCATAATTAAGATTGTAATTGAAACCTTAATTCAACTCGGTGTGAATGTGTTCTAGCCTTTAATTACTTCATCATGCACTTTGTTTTTTCCCCCTCTCTGCCTTATTTGGTGCAGAGGATGGTCATTGCTGGGTCCAGCTGGCGCTTCTCTTGTCAAGGAAAACGCTGGTTATAGCACTCTGACTTAATTTTTGCTGAAGCTACAAAATGCAGGTTGAAAGGGCCGTGACTGCTGATCAAAGGAGACATGGGAAACTGCACTGCATCTACAGTGCAGCTTGTACCTAAAGGCAGGGTATGTCTGTCACACCAGGTAGCACCACGTGAGGGTGCCTAAATTAAGCTTTATCGAACCTGGTATATTGACAGGCAAAGTACAGTGGAGATGGCTAATTAGGCTTGCTCCCTAGAAATAAACCCAGAGCTAATTAGTTGGGGACAGCTCTGCTGACTGTATCTGTAGTTAGCTCATTCAGCACCAACTCAGGTGTCACTGCACAACTCTGCTTGCATGAGGTGAACTGAAGCCAGACTTTTAAGCATTCTTTTCATAATTTAATAGCGATTTTATATCTTTTATTTCCTGATTGAGTAATTTGTGAGCCTACTGATGTAGGGAAACACTGAGACTTCATGTTAGCAAATGCTGGACTTTGATACTCTCCAATTCCTTCTAATGCAAGGTATGCTAAAAAAAAAAAAAAGGTGATTGGAGTAGACAGGCCAAAAGTTGGAAAATGTTATGACGGAAATAACACTAAATTTCGAGTGTTGCAGAAAATATACTAGCAATTGTTCATGGATGGCTTAGTTACAGCAGCCAGTGTCATCGAAAAGAAAAGATTAAATCAATCTTTTTGTTAACAGAGTGGAGTTTGGATTTAGTGTAGTAAATAGGGCAAAAAATCAGAAACTAATACTTATTTAGTGAGTGCTGCTCATCCTAGACCTAAAAAGGCAGAGGAAATGTAATTAAAGAAAAATTATCATAATACACACACAAGGGGGCTGAACAAAGAATACGTGATCAGCCTTTTGTCTTCCTTAGCACCAGAGTGTTTGTAACTTTAATGTATTAGTAATTTTGTGTGATAAATGAGAATATAAGTTAAAAGAGGCAGAAAATACACTTACAAAGCAGCAAAACTTATAAAATGGATATTATCAAAAAGTTGTCCGATGCTTTCATGAATACCTTAAAATGAACTGAACTCAACTGTGCTAACATTTGTAAAGCATAATCTTTTTAATGCTGACAGCTAAATGTAGTACCTCTAATCTAGAGAAAATAGCTTTTTATTGATTCATTTTTTTGTTTTCTTCAGTAAGTCTGTAGACAAATATAGACATAAGTACATTTTCTCGCAGCTCTGTGCCTCACAGCTCACTTTAAGGCTGCAGATTTGTAACACAGTAATGACTGACAAAGCTTTTTGGATGCTTTTTCCAAAAATAGTTTGTGGACCACAACATCCCTCAGTGAACTGCACTGACTTTGTTACAAACAACTTTGCTATTACTTATGGCATTTGTTGTGGTAAAATTTTCACAGTTCTATCCCATTTTGCTAATTTTTCAGTTTTGAGCCCAATCAGTATTTAGTTGTAAGATTTTCAGAATGGTCGGCAAACTCTGTACTCACCAAACATTTTATATTATTAAATATATGAAATGGTCAATTGAAAAAACTCAGATTTCTGTCACCAGTTTGATATATTAGGGTAATAATCTTGTTTACCGTGTGAGAAGTCAGAATCATCTTTTCTTAATTTATTTTTTTTTTAATAACAGTTTTGTTAGGTCACAGATTATATTCAAGAAGGTATTTTTGTCATTTAAACTGACCATGGGGACTGGGGGAAAATTCTAGATTCCTTTTTTATTCTGTCAAAAAACAAATTTTGGATAACATCTTGTTAATCAGCAGGCTTTTTCTGGATTTAGAAAAATTCTACTAGTGACCAGCTAAAGGAGAATACCATCTCCTGATCTGAAAACCAGAGTTTTCAGAGGGTCAGTGCGTCCCTAATTATAATGATGCAGTTAACACCACTCTAATTGAAAGGTTGTGTCAGCATTTCCATTATAAAGCCATGTTTTTCATGGGTTGTAGCTCAGCTGTAAAGATTCAATCTGGGCTGAAACATGTCAAAAGACCTCATCCTGCTCCATACAGAATGCCTTCAAACTCCCAATTAAACCAGTGAGTTCTACAGGCGCTGACTATTTCAAACAAATAAGGGCAGACTTTACATGAATCATTTTACAATGCCATCATACACAAAGGATCAGCATTCAAGTAAATAGTTTTGTATGTGTTCTCAAATTTGCATTTTTTCAGAACACAAGCTCACCTGAAAAATATCACCCAAATCAGATCATTTTAGTGTTCTGTTCTGACACCTGCTCCAGGAAATACAACATTGAGTAAAATGTAAATGCATTAATTTACAGTGGTTTAGATGTAATATTTAATGCTAAAAACATTTTGTGCTGTATAGACAGAAACTTGTAAAACAATAACAGCTATGGTAATTTCAACATCCTTCAGAGCAGTGGCTAAGAATAAAAGAAATGGTTTGCTAAATGAAGGACAACTCAAACTGTAGGGGGAAATTCATTTAAGCTATAGAGAATGTATTACACAAGGGAGTGTAAAATGAGTGATTAAAACCCTCCTCACAATGTCCATTTAAAAGCATGTAGAAAACATTCGGAATTGAAAGCATAAAAATCAAGAGAATAAATGCCATTTTTGTTGAGACTTGTACTTTCACTTAAAAAAACCCGAGACGACCAAACTTCATTCTGAGGAAAATGTGAGTATGTGGCCTCAAAAGAGGAGAATTGGGGCAATAGTTTGCTGATGTGCTAAAATCTGCCCTGATTTTAAAATAAAATAAAAAAAAAAACAAACAAACAACATTTAACACCAATATAAACAGAGATTGATGAATGAAGTATTTGCATTTTAAATATTTTGAAATGTCAGAAATACAATATGACATATCCAGAAAAGGCTTAATTAAAAGCCTCAATTCTTCTTCCATTGATGAGATCGGCAAGCCAATTAAGTACAGTGAGAACGAGCGTGAGTGCGAGGAGGGGATGTAGATTTTGTCTGCCCACCGAGAGTATACTGGGGGCCTCGTGACCTCCGGGAGAGGCCGAGCACCTACATAACACGGAGGGACATAATCCCTGCGTGACATTGTTGTGTGGCATAATCCTTCTCGGCCATGCCCAGACATGCGTATCTGAGCCCCGTCCACACTTCATAGAGCCCTTTCATCCCTGGGCGGTGAGTGACAAGGTTGGAAATGAATAGGTCGGAGCCATCGTATCTTCTGACCGTGCCAAATCACAGCTGGGGGTGCAAGGGACTGCGTAAAGTACCCAAGAAAGTGTTAAAAATCTATGTGGTGGTGGGTCCCCAGTAATTGTCTCTCCCTTAACGCTGAAGTGCTTGCATTATAAAGGTATTAGGATGTGTCTTTCATCACCTGCTCAAGAAGAGATGTGGTGCTCACCGCTCCTGGTGGCACTTGGCCACAGGTGTCAGGTGAGGGTAGGGAGACACTGCAGATCAGAACTCTTCCCAAGATGAACACTCCCTTTTTCACAAGGAACCGGCTGTTTCTGCTTGTTCCTTCTTGTTCTGCAATTGCCCTCCAAGGGAGAAGATGCTCTGCAACAATGAGCTCCTGAGCTTAATGCATCCGTTCTTCTCCCTCCTGCGGATTTGCACCGTGGAGCGATGTTATGTGGTATTTTCATGTGTGTGTGAGACACGGAGAAGCGCTTACCAGGAGCTGCTGGTGTCATTAACAAAGCACTAACCAGCTAACATTGGAAAGTGTAAAGGATCTGTCATTTGACTCCAATGAAAATAGCACAAGGGTTTGCAAAATGTCTGAATTTCTCACAGGCTTAAAGAGAAGTATGATCCAGGTACTAATTTTACAGGCGTTCTGTGGATCGGCTTTCTGTGGCACTACATCTCAACTACATTAGGGTACCTTCTAAATTTATATTTTCCTACAAACTTGAATAAAATGGAAAAGAAGCCTTTGGGTTAAGTGGAATAATTTCATGAGACTGTGACTGTATGGGGACTTGCTAACCATCTGGATTTTCCCTAGTGGATGATAGCGTTGTATTTTAAATTGTGTAGTTCTGAGAGCAATAATCCAGTTATGCTAAATAACTTTTTTTTTCCTTTGGTGTTCTGATTTTGCCATTAGGCTGGTGAAACTACTCCTCTAGAAAGGAATTTTTCAAGAAACACAGTTGTGAAATAAAATAAGAATTTATAGATTTCGGTGCATAAAGAATGAAAATACAATGTAAACTTTAAAGATATTAATTAGAACTGGGTCGCTTATACCAGAGGTATAATAACGTATTATTTTTAATAGCTTCAAACTAAATACTCAGATTATTTCAAAACACGAAATCTAAGATGACTTGATAACTTAAACAATTTACTGAAACAACAATAACAACAAGTATATACCTGAATAACTCATATTGGACAGAGAAGCAAGGGCAATGTTAAAAGGCATGATGCTCTCTCTTATCAAGTAACTGTATTTATTTTCTGGTACAGAATCCTTTTTACTGGCTTATTTAGTACGATTGACTAGCTATTGGAGAATATAAATTTCCAGTTTAAAAATTCATATCAATACTATTTAGTCACATTAAGGGTTACATTTTCAGAACTTACTATGAGGAACTGCACTTCTGCCTTCGGGCAATTAAATTCTGCATGCTTAAATCCCCTCCCAAAAATTAATTAGGTATGGTAGGTGGTGTTCAGCATTTGCAACATTTTACATTGGAGGTGGTTATATTCTGCTGATGAACACATACATCAGTTTAATTTTATGAAGCTATCTGGGGTTTATTTGCATTAATATTAAAATATAAAATTAAGTAAACAGTCTCAAATTAAAAAAAAAAATCAAAACAACTCACCTGTTGTAAACTTCACCAGCTCACTTGGTGGCCATATGATTTCATATTCTGTTTTACAGGTTTTTTGCTAATTAACATTAGGAGGTCTGATTCCAACATGAAAGGACAATGTAAAGCATCTAGAAAAGGTACTAAGGAGCCCACCTAGGGAGGTGGGTTCAGGTCAATCAACCAGACTATTCCTTCCTGAATTCCTTCCTCCAACCTATTTTCTGGTTGTTATGACCTGAAAGATTTTGCTGTACTTTTTTTGACTGTTGCCATATTTACTGGGGCAGGCACTTATTATTTTTCAGTTAGATTTGGTCAGTATTTATCCTTTGAACTTGATACTGTGACGACTTGCATGTGTCCTGTCCCTTAAGTCTATTTTATGCCTCTCATTTGTGTTATTAAGCTTATTGGAGAAGATGTTTCTCATTTCATTATCTGAGTTATTTCCCTTTGTTTCTTGTTAGTACATGTATATTCCTGCTCTGATTCTCTCATGTCATTCAAACTGGTAGTTGAGATTCATCCTTAATTCTCCACGGTGTGCTTTTGCCTTGACTTTTGGCACATGACAGCCATGCATAGTCCTCCGGAGAATCTTCTTCTGCATGGTGCACAATATTGCAAACAGTACTGTGTGAGTCAAAATTTGCTAATAGCCATTCTCACCTTCAGATGACCCCAAAATTGGGTTGTAGTTTATCAGGGTTGTCTAGTTATCTGCATGTTAAAGAAACTATTGGAGGTCTATTTTGAAACCTCCTAGATTATTTGGGAATTCCTGAAACTACAGAAGATGATCATGGTGTAAACTACCTTGTTTTTTCCACCTCAGTCACTCCATGTACCTTTATCACTAATATTGGTCCCAGAAGAGAAGTTTCAGATAGCCCACTGATTCCTTGAAGAAGGTTCAAATAAGAGCATATCAGCCTTCACATTTTCTGAGACTATCTCCCACTCCCCTTAATAAAAATTTGTTTTGTATGAAAGTTTACTAAATATTAGAACATTTTTGTATTGGAATATGACTGGAATATAAATGCAACTTCTCATACTACACAGTTCTTGGTGGATGTTTTTTGATCCTAACATTAAAAGATATGTTTATACTGTGCTTGCAAATTTGCTTTGGTATTCAGGATATATATCCAATTAAGGTTATTGGGCACAAGAAACTGCTATCCCTGAGATGCATTAGATATTCACAACCATTTTATTGAGACTTTCAGGTTTTTCAGTAATATTCATTGTAGCCCCTTGGATGCACTTCTCATTGATGTCATGTTTCCTAACAGCTTGTGATTAGATCAAATATTCACCTTGTGGCAAAAGCTGAACTAACGCAACAATTTATTCCTATTTATTTCAGAGCAACTTTTCTTTTCTCTGTCAATAATTTCTTTTCCATCTTTAGGCATGTGCTGACTTTGACCATCTCTTAAGGCACTGCATTATAGCATTACCTGTTTCAGAAAGTGTAGCCACCTAAAACTAATAACTTCTTTAGATCCTACTCTTAAGACCAAAAAATCGTTTTGTGCACAATCTGATTATTGGAAGAAAGTTTACAGCCAGCAAGCAGCACCTTTGGCAGGAGGGATCTACAACAGAAACTTTGAACCAAGAAAAGAGAATCAGAAGCATACCCAAACAAGGAGAGAGGGTCCAAGGCAAGATTCACAGGATTAACCTCCATTACACCTAAATTTGATGGAATGTACTAAGGCAAAAAAAAAAATCTACAGGTAAAGGCCTTGGAAATTGCTGTGGAGAAGGGGAAACTACATGTATTAGTAAATCTCTAATAAAACCAGGAGTTGCAGCTACGGGAAGATAAACACAACTGTGCAACAGATCAGAATGTTCTGTCCACTCAAGGTAGGAAATGGTGTAACAAGTTTGAACATGGGAAGTTAAGGTTAGATATAAGTATTTGGGTTTATTTTACATTGTACGTACCATGAGGGTGGTCAAAGCCTGAAGCAGGTTGCCCAGAGAAGTTGTGGTCTCTCCATCCATGGAGGTGTTGAAGACTTCTTCAGTCACAGCCCTGATCAACTTGATCTAATTAAATGTGCTTTCTGCAGGGTGTTAGACCAGGCAACTTCTGGACTTCCCTTCGAAGTTAAGTCATCCTATCCCTTTGTAACTTATAGGCTGAAGTACCTCTTTTTCTCATTTACCATGTGTCACAGGAAGTATCCTGGTCAATGTCTGCTTTCTTGATTGTTCTGTTTTTTTCCTTCCCACATTTCTTTAATGTGACCAAATAAAATCTGCTTCACTGTAGGCACAGTTTTCTTTTTTTTTTTTCATATAAAGCTCATCTTCTTTTGCTTTTTCAGGGCACTCTCTCAACAAATACTCCTACAAGCTGGAATCTCATACTCCACTGGTAATCCTGCCTTTATTGTTCTCAAAATTACTCAGAGTGTCAAAAATAAGTCTATTTCCTTCCAGCTTCTAAGTTTCAGGTAAAAGGAAAAAAAAAAGATAAATAAAAAGTACTTCTCTAAAGCCTCATTGTATCTGGAGTCATAACATTCATCAGACACTTATCAGTTGCTCTAATGCTTCAGGTATTATTCTACACAACAACCCTCACTGATGTCTCATTCTTTCTCCCCAGTGAGATATTAAAAAGCCTTGCCACCCACTCATTTTACCACTCACTTTTTTTTAACGTACATTTGTGACTCTCTACAGACTCACTTCATACTTCCACAGTTTTTGTGCAACCAATCCAGATTTCTAGTGGTTGAGTGCACATTTTTAGTACCAATCTAGCTTTTATTTTAATCACAATATCTCCCATGTTTCAGGGATCAGCCCTAAAAAAACCCACTCTGCTGCAACTGCACTTGAATGAAAGAAGTATCTACAGATTTCTGTAGCAATGGCTCACATGTAACCTGTTGTCTTCCAGGTGACCACTGAGGGGTCCTTTGAGCTCTTTCATTCTATAACTTGTGCCATAAATTCCAGTGTTAACATAGTGACAGCTTGGTTAGCAAATTGAAAAGATTTCAAATCATTTCGCGCTTTAAGAATGTCTTCGCTGTCTACATTTGTTTCCACGGAAAGCATCAAATTGGAGAAGTCTGTCCATGGCCCATTCCACTTATGGATTCTTCTACCCAGTTATATGATGTGCAGGATGAAGATACTGCTGTGAGACTTTCAGCAAGAGCAGAAAATTCTGCTTTTGATATCCCTTTTAAAGGGAAAGTAGTCGTGTGAAGGTCTCCAAGGTTACTCTGACAGCATGAAATATTTAAAAAGGGCAGAGACGTGTATTTTTTTTTCCATAAACTGTCACATTGACAGAACATCTCACTGGACAGGATCCGTCCTCCTGGTGCTGAGAAGATGTCCACACCTTCTTCTTAGAACTGTTGGAGAGCATTTTGACAGTTCTAGGGTTTCCATTTGTACAGGGACTTCCATGATGGTTTGGGATTATTATTTTTTTGTTTGTTTTGTTTTGTTTATCACCTCAAAACCCTTGCTTGTAGAACAAAGGGACGTCAAGGAAGACAGAAGGCACCTTTCTTGTCTCTTTCCTTGGATTAAGTGATAAATCAGGACCATTAAGTTAAATTTCACAGAATCACAGAATCACAGAATTGTGGTGGTTGGAAGGGACCTCTGAGA
>JAOXJM010000019.1:78023150-78033957 GCA_026413425.1 Tringa solitaria
TAGGGGGCCCAAAACTGGACACAGTACTCGAGGTGGGGTCTCACCAGTGCCAAGTCTATGTCTTATATTATTTCCAGCAGTCCTGGAATAATCAAAGACCCTTGCTAAAGCTTTTGCTAACGACTTTTCGTGGATTCAGGTGACCCTCTTCATTTGTTTTTAGAGAAACAGTTTTGAAAAATCATGCACAGGTTGATTCCATATATGTGCTTTAGCAGGTGACATCGGACTGGCATCTTCTAAACTCTGTGTTTGTTTAAAGAAGCAAGAGATGTAAAAAGGTATAGGGTAAGAAGGAAGATGGCCTGAGTTTCTTGAAGTATTGCATAAAAAAAAATAAATACATGAAGAAAAAAGAAAAAAAAAACATATTAATCTTGAATTCATTTGATGAAGTGCTACTCATGTTCTACTATCAGAAGTCCCTCAGGTCTTTTTCTCAGTAAAAATTGGATTGTTTCTTTCTAGGCTTTTTTTACTTCAAACTTGAATTAGTAGTGTAATTGCTTCAATAAAATGCACACATTCTAAGATTTTTTTTCTCAAATTTTGCATTATTGGTAGCACATGATTTTCCATGAAATAAATTTTTGGAGTCCTTAAACCGTAAATCTTGAAAATACTTAAGGGATGTCTTATAGCATATGTTAAAATTTTAGATTCCCTAAATAGCAAGAATTATACTTCTATTCATAAAACGTTATCAGTGCACAAGTAGACCATGTAGCACACTGATTATTTGCAGCTGTATGGTTACATTACACTGTGCAATGTGAGAATAACAAGCACAAAAGGCCTATGGATTTTTATGGGAAAGGTGAAAAGGGCCTTAGATTTCAACACCAAGCGAGGGAGCAATGTTACAACCAAGGGAAAAGTTTGCGACCTCAAAGCAAAAGCTGTGTTTCCCATTCCAATCCCACAATTGCTTATATAGGTAATTGAAACACAAAAAAATATAAGAGGTTGTCATTATTCTACCCAGATGGAAAACATTCGTTTTTCATATCTTTGGTCAAGTGTTTTACATGAATAAGTAAAATTTAACATGACCTGCATAATGAACGTGGCTTCATTATGAAATAGGATACATTCAGAATATAGCTATTTAATTTCTGAATGAGATATCAAACACACCAGTATGGGCCAATTTATCTTTAAAACTTTTTTTTGCTTGAATGTACATTCTGTCAAAATATTCTTGCAAGTTAATTTTCACGGTGATGGGAAAATATTGTATACCATCTCTGTTTTAAGATAAACGTAAACCACCTATTTTTCTAATAAAAGTAAACCTTTTCAGATCTGCTGTGATACTCTCCACCAAAGGAAGGAGAGGATTTGTTGAAATGAAATTCATAAAGGGTTTTGTCTCTGTGGCTCAGAAAACTGATTAGAAGCACAGATGCCACAGTGGTCCTACAGCTGTAGTGTACAACTTACTTGAGTGGGATTAGTGTGTGAAATGGAGCCATATCTCCACTGTGGTTTCAGCTGTGCATAGAGAAATTGCCAGTCTCACCCACGTCTCGTCACAGTCCACCTGACTTATGATGCACACATGTGGGAGCAGACATAGCTTAACATTATCTTGGATAAAAGTGTAACAACTGCATGTACTGACCTGTGTATATTTCCATATCACCAGGAAGCAGGAGGAGAAATAGTACAATTTATGGCTCCACTTTCCTCTTTTTATGTTGTCCTTTATCATTATACAAAGGTCTGGCAAAAATTTAGATTTTTGCCAGAACAGATTTTTCATATTTGACCTGGTCTTTGTGCAATGTGATGATGTCAATCACTTCAATAAGTGCAGCCCCTTGGACTTGTACAGAGAAGGTTTTGTACCAGACACCTCTACAACTGGTTGAGCCTCTCAGCACCTCCTGCTGAATTTAGCTTTTTGGGTATCTACTGGAAGAGCAGGCAAAGAATGAATGTGGCAGTGGTTGTGGACACTGCTGATGTCCATAAGTTGTCTACTGACCTTCTGTATCTTAGCTAGGGCCTTTGACAACTCTAGATATGTCACAGTGCTGTAGGTGTCAAGTCACCCCAGGATTGAAAAAGTGAAGGATGGCTTACACTCCCCACATCTTCTGCCCTCCTTTTTCCAGAAGATCTCAGATTCCATGTTTTAGACATAAACCATAGACTCTGAACCCAGATTTTTTAATTTAGGAATTCAAAACATGATTATTAATAAACAGCAGCTTTTTCTCTTAGTTACATTGCTTCATCAACCTTGATTTTTCTTTTACTTAATAAAGATTAATGCTGTACTTTCTCCCAGGAAAGCTAAATGTAATACCAATCTTTATGCCACCATCCATATTTCTGCTAGCTGGAATGTGAGGTGTCCTGAAGACAGAGTGCATTGTCACGCATTTAATGTGCATGAGTAAAAGTGGTCATAAAGAGAAATTATTATATTTTGCTGTTCCTGTGAGTGTCCACTTTCTGCTGACTCTCTCTGGCTTGTAAGTGAATGGCGGTGGTGCTCACAGTGCAAACAGTTCCCATGCCACCATTTGGACTTCTTGTGAACCTAGATAGGAAGCTGGATTTACTGGGGAGGGGTCAAATTTTGGTCCATCAGCCCAGCCAGAAATCCACTGCCCTGCATTGTATGAGAAGTTGTTTTCCTTTCAGTCCCGCTGTACCTGTGTGTCTTCCTTTGCTAGTGTTTATTTCTATAGGGTACAAAATCTACACCTTTTTAAGGAACTGGAATCTAAAAACTTTGCTTACAGAAGTTGGATCATGGAGTAAAACTACGTCTAAGTCAAATACTTCACCTGTGGTGCATTATGCCATGCCATTTCACATTCCTGTCTACATCTTACAGCTGTAAAGTAGAATAGCACAGTAAAAAATAAAATAAAATAAATAATACTTGGTCTCAGTCCGGATTTCATTAAAATCTTGAGAATTGTTTTGAGTAAACTGAACCTGACCCTGAGATTGACATACTTTCCTAGGCAGAAGTATTCAGTGGGTAGCATATAAGAAAAAATCATGAGAAAAGGTCTGTCCAGTTGCAGCTGGTTTGGTGCTGTTTTGTGTTTTGGTTTTTTTTTTTTGCTTTTGTTGCTGAAGTATTTGGCAGTAACACTCAAATCAAGCTAATAAGCATGGGATGATTTTTCAGTCTGCCAGAGACTGGAGTTTTATTTTATTTTATCGCATCCATAATTTGGAGCACTGCAAAGCTCTCCCGACTTGGGGCTATTCAGTTCTTGCCGGAGAGCATTAGGGACAGGGCTGGCACACGGCACGGCCAAATGCTAGTTAAGGACATGTTGGAAATGCTAATGCACCTCGGAGAAACATCCAACCCTTCTGCGCTCTTTGAAGCTCATCTGATTTACTTTTCTTTTTTGTGTGTGAGAGTCATACGGGAAGTCAGAGCTGGTGAGAAGTTAAACTTTGCTTTGTGCTTTGTATCAGAGATGTGGATTGTGAATTAAGATCTTGTTATAGATATAGCTATGATTTAGAAAGGAGAAAGGAGGCAAGGTAGAGAGTTCACTTGAGAATTGATTTATCCGGAACAGTGGTGCAAATCCTTATTTTTTAGGAAAAATTGAAAGCATATGTTCAGCTCTAATTTGCAATGAACTGCTTCACTAAAACTACTTATATCAGTATTGTTAATCTTAATCTTTCAAGTGACCCATCTTCTAATATTCTGTACCATCAGCTCAGTGCAGATCTTTTTTCCTAATTAAGAATGTTTGACCACCAGAGGGAGTTCCTTGCCAACTGTTTACTTACCATGAAAGTACCAAATGCAGAACAGGGATGCTTCAAAAAAAGTTAACAGAATATCTGCTTTCTCTTGTTGAAGGTTAACACAGAAAATAATTAATTTTATTATTTTTTTAAAACATAAAACTCTTAATTCCTAAAAAATGTTTACTGTGCTCTAAAAATCTACACGAATGTCTAAGTTTTACTTAATAATGTACTTAATTTAAAATATACCATAGTTATAACCTATGAATATAAAGGAATATCATAATTAGAAAAAACTGTAATTTAAAGTTGGTTTAATTTACATGGAATGAACTGTTTTTAAGAGCTCTGTTCCTAGAATTAGGAAAATAGTAATTTGTACACAACGGACTTCAGCATTTATTTATTACTAAGCCAAATTATATTACTTCAAAGTGTTCAAGTGAATAGTTCTCCTTTGTTGTGGCAGTTTTTTTCTTTTAAACAACGTTCCTTCTCATATCTTACACTATTGATCTTAACAGTTACAACTGTTCTTTGAATGAAGTATTTTTGTGATTGTTCATTACAAGGTCCTGATAAAGAAAACCGAATTCCAAAAGAGTGTGTTTTCCTATTCTGTGTTAAACTATTTTTGCTGCAACATACCATAGAAAGACATTATTTTTAATGTCCTTTTTTTTTTTTTCATTTTATCCTGAAACCAAGGTTCCGGTTCGACTCATAAACGAGTTGTTGGTAGTCTGAAAGAGCCATGCAGCTTTATAAATATTTTTTTCTCCACTTATTCTTAAGGAAAAAATATGCTCAAAAATAGGAAAATCCCACATGAATCTTGTGTGTTTTTCCTGTAGATAAAACCAGAGAGCAATATACCCCCAAAAAAATGATGTGATAAGTACTAGCTAAAAATTCTTAGTAAGTGGAGAAAGCAGATAATCCAAAAAATAGAGGAAAGCAGACTTTAAGGAAAGAAAAAGGATTAAGTGGTCTGTGTGCACCAATTTATCAATACCAGGTGGGACAGTAAACAGGAGCCCACCCCTGCCCAGCGTGTGCTCACTATACACTCAGCATCGGGTGACTGGGTGGTAAAAGCAGACCATTTTGCTATGTGTCCCAGGATCCTTAAAAAGTCTGTAAAATAATTTCCAAACTCCAATAGTTGCTTAGAGGTCCTTTTCTTTCATACAAACAACCTTTTTTGTTTGTATTGCATTTTCTTTGTGCCTCATGAGCAGTACTTAGCCAAACTTCACAAAGCCTTTGTCAGGCAGGTAAATGCTTTTGAGTTTGTCTTACATGAAGGGAGAGAAGAGGCTAAACTTTTGAAAATGTTAGGTATACCCAAAAGCTATTTGGTCAGTCCATTACCCAATTTCTGTGTATATTCCAAGGATTCGCTTAATTGCACCCCTAAAACATAAAGATCTAGTCCAAAAACCAAAATGTCATAAGTGAAATAAATGAAAGCTATGAACTGCCTTTCTGAAATGAAAGCTTAACTGGATTGTGCATCCCTATTTTTCTTGATGCAATCTTTGAAGCACAGTTTTTCATCAGACATTCTTGTTCTGAATGCAGCAGAACTCAGTCCTTGTTTTTTATGTGGCATGATTGAAAGACAAATATTCATCAGATCAAATACCACGGCATAGTAATTCACAAAGGTGGTGACTTACATGTTTAGTTCTTTATTTTGCAGATTGTGGAATTCACAAAATGCAAGTTTCTATAAATGAAAATATGAACTAAAAATATATGTCATATTAACTTTATCAAGATGCAATATTTTTAAGGCAGATGCATAGTCCTTTTTTTCACAATGGTTCTTTGTTGGAGAAAATAACAACTTAATTTTTGTATTTAGATCTAGTTGTTGCAGGATTGAATGATTTTTTTTTTTTTTTTTAAAAAAAGAAAGCTGTGAGCTAAGTAAAATGTCTCACTTACCCTAACATACTACTCAAGTGAGTTCAACCAGATTAAGTTCAATGATGAGAAGGCAAAAGGGAAGGTTTTTAAAAATGAAACAGTATTTCCTTCACATTTTAGTACTGATAGTGAAAATCAAGGCATAAAAAAGGAGAACTATGGTAAGGAGGAGAGAATTTATACTATTTGAATATGTCTAGTTGAATGCTAGATAGAAATTTAAATTATTAGGGTTTCATCAACATTAAATCTTAGAAATGTTCAATTTTCTTTTTTTGCCCTTGACAATCAAACACTCCAGAAGTAACAGTAATGGAATGTTTCCATTCATTACTTTAACTCCTGGACTAGGTTGCAGAGAGAAACCTTTTACCTACTTTATCATAATGTTATTTAGAAGGTTAAGTTTTTGAAGTATTATCCTATGTTCGGATCTTAGATGATTTCTTGAGGTCATTATTAAACAGCCATAAACAAATAAAAATAGAAATAAACTATTTTTTTTTAAGATATAGGGGTTAATCCATGCAACTAGCATGAAGAACTTGACCAGTGTAAAATTCTCTAAAGTGATATCATTTGGAGAAACTAATGGACTTATTTTCTTCTCTTGCAATTGCACAAACAATTTTCTTTTAAATTTCATTCATACTGTTAAAATACTGTTTTGAAATGTGCAACCTTGTTCGGGAGTATTTGTCCACAGTACTTTAATTTTGTGATTAAAAACATGCAGGAATATTTCATACAAAAGAAAAATTTTACTGTCATATTTATCAAGCTTTTGAAATGGATTGCAGTCAAACATACACCCACACAACCTTAAAAAAAATAATAGAAACTTTCATTTTAATGGGCATAACTCGATCTTTTCATTTTTTAATTGTAAATGACAATTTAGTACAGATGTGGAACAAATTTGCATAGTTAATGTAATCGTTTTCCAGCTTGTTCCACTTTTCTACAGCGTGATCAGCTGTCATGCTTAAACTTACAAATTCCTGGCATTATCAAAAGCATGCAGCTGCAGGTTGGGGTTTTTTCAATTGTTTGAATCGAAAGGAGGAAAAAATAATGAAAAGGTTTAACCTAATGTTTGTAATTTTTTGAAATATATCAAACTTTAAACTAGAAAATTATTTGAGTAATACTTCAGTTAAAAGGTAAATTAGATGACCGTTTTATTTCCAACCTTTTATAAATATACAAATCTGTTAATCAAAGTACACCCTAAGATTTAAAGGCATTAGCTAATTAACTTTACCATCATCAGTTATTCTTCAGAGACAGAGAAAGGCGATTGTTAGAAGTCTTGAGCAACTTAGATGTAACATCAGCTTTCAAAAAAAGAAAAAAGAATTTATCTCCCTTTTCATTCACTTAGTTCAGTTCAATTTCATAGTGGGGAAAGGAAACAGACCAAAGGGCATGCATATCTTCTGTGGAAGCTAAACTGGGTGCAGAGGAACTCTACTAAAAACCATAGGCACAAATTTCTTGAACATATCTGTGTATCTGTCTGTATTTTCAAGTGGATATTTTAAGACCAATATTTAAATTCTGTTTAATATTTTAATAAAGCTGCTTGTCTCCAAAAATTAGTTCATAAGCATAGCCAAAAAATTGTAGAGTTAAAAGAGAAGAAAGTGTGATCCTCCCCATGCATCACTCCTCTTATTTGATTGTGATCTGAAAGAATATTCACGAAGTCTTGCACAGAATGTTTAGTATTACTAATTGGTTTAAAGTCATTATTTAGGAGACAATTTGTTTTATGGTAACACATTGTTCTTATTTGGGAAATAGTAGGAATGATTTTCAGACCAGGAAAAACATTTAGGAACGGGATCATGAAAGAAGGTTCAAGCAACGTAATACAGAATTGGTCAGAACTTTGAAAACTACTAGATTGTGCATCTGTAGAGTAACAAACAGCAAAATTTTTAATTGTTGATAGATATAAAAACTGTAACAACCTACAAGTTAGATAACAGACTATATAATAAGCCTGATATTTTTCAATTATATGTCTGAAAAAGTCAAACGTTTTGAATCAGGTGGTGACAGAGAGTGTTTATAACTTCTATATTTGACAAATTCATCTGTTGAACTTTGGGAATATGCCTTCAAAATGATAAAACAAATATATAGTGTAACTGAAGGGGGGGGGGGGAGAGGGGGGAAAAGGGAGGGCATTAGGAAGTCCAAAACCATTCAATTAAAAGCCTAACCTGGTGGTTTTGTGCAATGAAAAGTTAATGGACTGGCTTAGTTTCCATAAAATAGTGCATTTTTTTATATTCTGAAATGCTTCATGGATCTCATATGAACATACCTAATGTTTCAGGAGCATTACCTCCTCAGAACTGTAATCACAGTGTGTATCAATAAAGATAAAATACAGTAGGACACTGATTCGTGTGGATCAGCTGGAAAACTCATAGACAGAAACCTCCATACTTTACTGATTTTCAACCACTAAATTTATGGACAGAAGTCAAAAGAGTCCATTCTGAAAAAGGAGGTGGGGGAGACACTTGGCTGCTGTAACTAATCAGGTACTGGATGGTCTTCTCTATTTCCTTCAAAGTTACATGCCACTGTATCTAACAGATCAGTACTCAAAACAACTAAGTTATTACCAGGATTACTGAAACATATTTTCATATGTTTTCATATTTTTCATATTTTCCATTTGAATACACCCTTTGTATCCTTCATTTACAGAAATTACCACTGTTTCATTGCTATTTACAGTCGGCTACTAGAACATTTTTTTCCATTTAGTATGCAAAGGTACAGGACAGCCTGAACTGTCTGGGCTTGGAATTTAAAAACAAGTGTTTGTACCTTTCATATTATACTTAAATAGTGTCTCAGAGTTCATTTCATAGTTCCCTTTGTGTATTTTTTCATTTCTGTCTCCTCTTCCTCATCTTTCATTTGTACATGGAAACAATACACCATGTATTTTATTGATCTGTTTGGCTTTTCTCATTTTCATCACAGTGGTCTTAATTTTGAACAACAAAAAAAAATTGTACTTATTTCTGTCTTTTCCTTTGGTTTTAATATTTTCATAGAAAGATTATGAATAAATATTGCAGTGGAAATACTCTAAAATTGTTCTTAAATAATATTATAATGTTTACATTGGCATCATTTCACCTATATGCATTGTCTACAGTCCCTATATTTTTTGCTATAATTTGAGATCATAATAGATGTATGCAGCTGAGTGTAAGATATTGGAGGTGATTTTTCTTGAAATGAATGGTTGAATAATGCAATTCATATTCAATCTGTAGTTTCAACTTAAATAACATTCCAAAGTCAGTCCTGTAAACAGAAATCATACAATGATTATTTGCAAAATTTATTTCATTCTAGATTGCAGCAATATTTATTGTGGCTTTTTAGACACTTAGGTGGCTCTCCTCTTCCTGTGGGGTTACCATAAACAAATACTAGTCCTCTAATTAACCCTTAAATAAGAGTATCTCTGTGTTTCTGTATATTTCTAAAATTATCCTGATGTGTGTAGAATGATGAGTAGAAGGTAAAATAAAGAAGACCAAAGTATTTTTATCCCATGTAATGCAAGAGTAGGATGTTGTTGTACAGTAAGGCTTTAAGTGTGGTCAGTACCTTTAGTATAAATAGATTTTTTTTTGGTCTCATTGCACATTTTTATGCAAACAAGTAGCTTTCAGGAACTGGTGTAGCATAAAAGTCTTTTGCCCCATCCTCAAAGATGCAGACATCATATTATTCAGTTCTGTTTTCAAATTACGTCTTTCTACTGTTCCTGACTACTTTGATCTATTTCAGATTTCTTTATTTCTTTAGTAGAGATGAAGAGAAAGTGTCCATGGAACAAAAAAGCATTTTGACTTTCCTGCCAACTTTTTCTGGAATATTTTCCCTCTGGTATATGGTGTTTATTTTCAAAATTTCTGTTCTCCTAATAGAGTTAGATCTCATTATAGTAAAATTGCTCACCCTAGAATCATTATGAGACCTATTACACATAATTTCTTAATTCCTTATTAGCCAATAGCCGTTGGAGTTTAAACTTCCATCTTGGGTCTTATGAAGTCAATGTTCTTTCATTTCTCCTTGGCATTTACATCAATGTACCCCTGCCAACATTTTATTCTTTGTTATAGCAGATAATTCTGTGAGTTCTACAGTAACTTCATCCAGATGTTTTCCAGACATCTGTAAAAAGAGCAGCCAGCACCTGACTACAACTGTTCCTTTATAAAAAGGAACAACAAAAGAAAACACCACAACAAAAGAAAACATCTTCTGACTTTTTATTAAACTTTCCATTTGGTTGCAGAAGCTGTCATCCTCTTACATAAAAGAAAGTAGGAGCTGTAATAGAAAGCAAGAACTTCATGTTTAAGGATATAGATAGAAATTCATTTCAACATTTATAACATATCATGAGATTAAAGACCTTTCTTCTGTGACTGACACTTTTGCACTTCTCCATGTCTTCATTACTCACAAAATTGACCACTTCAGTCTTTCAGTGCCAGGCATGTTAGATGGTTGGCTAAATCAACTGCAGATGTTCATCATCTGAATGCTGCCATCAGAGCTGTTATTAACAAGTCTCACTTATAGCTCACATTTCTCCCATCTTGCAATTTGCACATTGGCTGACTTTTTGGTAGTATATTGATTTGGAAATCATCTAATACCATTTGGGAATGAATTGGCCACAAGTATATATTCTGTATAGTTTTTTCCTACCTTCATATGTTTATAGTACCCACAGCTTTTTTTATTGTTCTTGATGTCTTGTTGTTCCACTGCATACTAATTGTCAGCTCAGTATTTTCTCTTAATCTTCTGAGCAGCTGATGGAACTCCTTCAAAGCCTTCTCTTTTTTTTTTTCAGCCAATTGCTCTGCAAGTTGTCATGAGCTTTCTCATCAATATAGGTTTGATCTTAAGCTGGAACTTGTCATAAAGAGAATTTTCATTCATGACCTGATAATTTTCATCAAACTATCACAGTTTTTCCATTTTGGCTTGTATCAGCTCTTCAGATATAATCTTCTGGTCTTGAATTTTCAAGTGCACTTATGTACAAGAAATTCATGTGCTTATTTTAATG